>JAGXJF010004838.1:0-276707 GCA_019208055.1 Stipa capillata
TAGCGTTTGTGAGAAAATCCGAAGTAGCCAAACTTTAATAAGAAGCAAATGACCTCCAGAAAAGAAAGGAAACAAGTCTAAGGAGCTATTTTAAACATTACAAAAATACATGGGATGCAACTACGGTGGATTAAAGTGAAGCATACAATTACGTAAGCAGGTCAGTATTCATTCCAGATTTTGGGGTTAGTTTTAGTGGTGATATAACTTTAACCATGGATGAGCCTAGAATATGGATGCATGCATGGAGTATGATATCCAACTAAGGAGAAGGGCTTTAAATCTATAATTAGGGTTAGAGCTCATTCGATTGATTCATATTTGTGGAATGCAACTATGGTGATAGAACATGGGTAGGCAGTCTAAACTGAACACATCTGGTCCTAGTGGCATTACTGTCGTTATTGAGTATATGGCACAGCTTTCATTCACTTTCCTCTAAACCAAGCTCATGTATATAAGGAGTTAGCTAGCTGGTTAAATTATCACTTCTTTATTCTAAATGGTAGCCACGCTAACTGCTACAGGCATAAAGCAAATCATAAAACACAGGTGTGTATATTAAACCAAAATACTAGCTTGTCGTAAACGAATGAAACATTCGGTTGATGCAGCAGATTTGCATTAGATATATTATCTGTTGTACATGATAGTTAAGTCGTTTTGCATCTAAAAGAACACCAATTGAGAATTAACGTGTTTTTAGTTATCCTTAACCAAAGCATTAAGTTGTCTAGACCTTATGTAATTGAGATTCGTAAGGTTAATTTCGGTTACCAAGGTATCAAGACCACCGCACGTGGCGAGGCCGGCGGCCGCCCGTGCGGGGGCGGCGGCGGCGGGGCGAGGCCAGTCAGACCGGCTATACGAGCCGGTCAGACCGGCCAGCTGCGGCGAGAGGCGGCGCCCGTGCGGGGCAGCGGCAGCCGGTGCGCGTGGCCGGTCCGTGCGGTGGCGGCCGGCGCCCGTTCGGGGGCGTGGAGTCGGCTGCGATGGCCGCACCGTCGAGGACGCTGTTTGGGGCGGCATGACGACGTCGACACGACGTGCGATCCATGCACGGCGCCGTCTCCCCACGACGATCTACAACTCCTCTCCGATCGGCTTGGCCGGCGACTTCCGTCGGCATCGGATTTTCTTGGGAGAAACGAAACGGCTTGGCCGGCGACTTCTGTCGGCATCGTTTTCCCAAGGAGCTTCGCATGTGGGTCAAAACAAGAACCAAAGAAATACCAAAAAAGAATACAAAAATGGGATCTAGATCCGATGGAGAACCCATTTTTCACGTTTTCATCGATCTCTACCTCAATCGAAGAAAATGAGCCTGGGAAGAAGAAGGCTCGGCGGGGAGGCTCGGCGGAGAAGCATTGTCGTGCTGATAACGTGTTGTGCAATCGTCGCCGGCGAGTCCGGTCCTCGGATTGCACAGCGTGGCGTAGTCGTCGTCGAGGAAGTAGAGGGACGAAGAACGTGTACAATATGTAAAATGGGAGACACAGTATAGGGAGGAAAATAGAGAGCTCTTTATTGATCGATCAAAAAGTTACAGTACAATTGCCTCCCACCTCCTTTTATAGCCAAATCTAGTGAAGAGATAAGTATCCACTTAAGTGCTCACATTAGGGAAATATACCCACCCTCATGGCAGGTGGACCCCACTTTGGGGGGGCCACTGGTTTCCCAACAGTCGTAAGTGTACAGGAGACCACTAAAGCTCAAGTCGATAAGCTCACAAACCAATAGAACATCCCTAAGGTGGCTATCTGGCTCACAAATCTGGGCATTACAGCCACATGCTCAAAAAGGCCACATGGCCTCTTTAAAATCCCCAATAACTAATCAGGGCATCACAGCTTTTAGCCCTGTCAGAATAGACCACATATAATGTCTATTGCTAGTTCGAGGTTTGTCATAAACACAAGTAAGCTGCCACAAAGGTTCATCTGAAAACACACGGACATACGTGTCAATATATCATTTATTCATGGATTGGATATCAAGATACAAAGATTCATGCTAAAATAAAGCGAGCCATCCCCCCTCACCCCCCTGCCCTCCCCGCTCAGACCATCACTATCAACAGCAGCAAAACCACGTAACCCTAAACACCCACGAATATGCTTAAGTTTTTCTTTTTCTACCTAGTTTTGCATAAGTAAACGATTTTGGGAAGCCTAGCCCAAACCAAACTAGTAATTCATGAACTGTCTGAGGATTCTCAATTCCCCAACAATTTGAGCTGATATAATTCATTGCTTCTGGCGGGCGCCACAATTGGCCCCGCCAGATGACCGGCAGCCTCAGGGCTGGTAGCTTCCATATCAACCTTGCTTCCCATTGTCTCACTTCTTATCTCATCATCACCAACAGTTTTGCCCTTCTTTTGCACTCCTCCCTTTGGCGCCTCAGACCAGACGACAGTGGCCAGAGCATTGACCTCCAGCATAGAAATAACCTCAGATGTTTGCTTCGCCGAACATTTTCCCAAGACTGAATCAACCGCTACATCGCAGGAGTTTAAATCACTCATTGAATCAGCCGGCGAGTTGAGGTGGCGGATGGGAGAGATCATGTTCTGAGCTATGAAGAGACTTCTCACGAGTGCTTCCCCGAGAACCGCATGTAGCTGCACGGCTCTATAGCACCGGTATCGCGAACCCTGATCCACCCAAGCGTTAGCTGACTACACAGACCCCGTCGCATGACTAGCTATAGAGGGTCCCCACGACTAGTTGCGAAGATAATTCAGAGCAGAGACATGTACAGTCTGCAATCCACAAGAGAGCTCCTTAGCAACATCATCCGATCCCAGCACCACGTTCCTATCATTAACATTTGAAGCATCATCACGCTCAGGCAAATCGCTATTCCCATTTGATGCCCTGTTCCGGCTGGATGTGGCGATGGCACACTACGGAAGGGGGCAAATAGATTACGTCTGGCAGACGTGGACTCCGCTTGTAGCACACCAGCCCTCCGATCCACCTGCTTGAAAAGGGAGCAACAAAGCCGGTGGTTCAACTACAGAGACCTAGAGAGAGGGTTCTAGCCTGATCATCCTCTCACATTCTGACTCGGTGTGCCCCAGTGGACCACAGTTGAAGCAGAAGAACGAAACTCGCTCATACTTCAGAAGAAAGCGCCGGACCAGCTCCTTATCATTCACTTTAGTATCACTTTAGTATCGATATGAACTTGCAAGGGGAGATCAACCAGCCACTCGACCCGAACCCGCAGGAACTTATGCTTATTACGTCCATCTTCACCAACATTAACTTCCGACACCCTACCGAACATGCTTCCAAGCGCCCGTCCAATCCTCTTGCTTTGCATACCAAGCGGAATTTCATAGATGTGCATCCACAACGGCACAATATTTAGAGGCACCTCAGCAATTCTTGCTTCACCATCAAAGCCGGCAATAATTAAGGCATCGCCACGATGCAACCACGGACCTCCCCTAAGCATGTGATCAAAATCCCCTGCCGTTCCAAACATCACAATGTAGAGACGATCATCAATTTGCTCATACTTCAGATCGCCACAGAGTTGCCAAATATGTTTGTAGTCCTCGAACATGTAGGCCACATTCGGCTTCCTTGTAGTATAATACCATGTCAAAGTCGTGTAGCGCACTGCGAGCTCAGCTTCCTCCTCCTCCATCTCAATTTCCACGACCCCAAAGTCAGGCGTAGGGTCCATCCTATGGAGAAGGACCTTAGGTGCAACATGTTGTCCAGCCACGCCACCATCTTCCATCACGTTCTCCAGTCACCTCTACGCACCTGGCCTGACGCCACGATTCTCAAGCATAACCAGCTCTTGAGAACCCACACCTCTCTACTCCACCGCAAACGTAGCATTGTCAGACGGCCTCGGGTGGGCAGCTCCCTCAGGCTTTGTTTGGTTTGGCCGGGATGGGCCGGGATCGCGGGCCAATCCCTGTGGATCAACCCGGCCGGGCTACAATCCACAACTTGGCCCATTTGCCCTTTTGGTTTTTGGGCTCACCCGGGAAAATCCCGTCCGATCCCGGAGCTATGGGCCGTTTTCACCGGGCTAACGAGCCACTCCTCCCCCCTGTGGAACTTCCCAGCACCACGCCGACGCCACGGGCGGGGCGACGCGACTAGGGGCGACGCCGCTCCTCCCACCGACGGCGTCGCCGTCCTCTCCTCCCCGGTGGCCTCAGGTTCAAACCACCGCCCCGTCGCCTCCGCCTCCCCATCTGCGCCGTTGCCGGGTGTTTACAGCGTAATTTGGCTTAAGGATTTATTCGGTTGGCCAAATTAAGTATTAGGTTTTGCTTGCAGTGGGATTTGGCTTTAAGATTTATTCAACTAGCCAAATTAGAATAATGGATTCACTCGCTATGGATTTAGCATTAACCCTTGGAGTGCAGGTCCGGGTACTCGCACCCCGAGCAATCCGCAGTTTCCCCGAGTACTCGTCATGTATCGAGTACGAAGGCACTCACAGAAGTTCCCGAAGACCCGAGCAGTCGGAGGTGTCCCCGAGCGCTAATGTCCCGAGTACTACGTCATCAAGTCACGAGCGGCACCTCCGGGCATTCAACAGCGGCGACCCCGAGCACTCGTGATTCCGAGCACTCGCGCCCCGAGCGTCATCGACCCTGAGCGTCATCAGCCCCGAGCACTCGTACTCGTGTTCCCGAGTACTGGCGTCCCGAGTGCCAGCGGACCCGAGTACTGGTAGTCCCGGGTACTGGTAATTCCGAGTACCAGCACGCCCGAGTACCGAACACCCGGGCCCGTATCCCCGAGTACTGGTGTTCCCGAGTACTCAAGTCCCCGAGAAGGCACAAGTCGGACGGAGCCGAATCCCAGCAGAATCAAGCCACGACGCAATCAAGTCAACCCGACGAATCACCAAGACTTATCCGACACGGAGACTTAGGGAGAGAGTCTCAGAAAGGAAAGAATTGATCACGAACTCGGAAAGACTCTCGGTTCGTATGGAAAGATGTCTCGTACTCGGGAAGGAGTCCTGAGCGATGGAAAGTTATATGTATAATAGATCAGGATCCTTTTGAATAAGGAAAGATTGTATATCTGTAATCAATTAGGATTAGGAGTCCAGATCTCCTACGGGAAGACCAGCCGTCCTATAAATATGTAAAGGGTGACGGTCGATTGAAGCATCCAACAATCGATCAGATCAATCTTTTATCTTTTATCTTTTACCTTTTCTTAGCAGTAGATCTTTGCTGTTTTGCGCTGTAAAACAGTCGGTTCTTCCTCACGTAAGTAGGAAGATCTTTGTTGCTTTGCTCGGAAAGCAATCGCTCGTCGTACGCGTAAGTGCGATAGTTATCCTTTGTTGCTTTGCTCGAAAAGCATCCGGTTATCGCACACGTAAGTGCGGTTGGTGACTCCCATCACCTAGGTGTTCCACGGATCCAATTTCGTGCGAACACCGGGATCCCCGACCGCTCTCCGACCGACCCCCCACCCCATCGACGACGACGAGTGGGGCCGCGAGGAACCCGCCGCCACCTCCGCGTCGAGGAACTCGCAACCCGTCGTCGCTGATGAGTGGGGTGAGCTGGCGGTGCCTGAGCCTGAGCAGCCCTCCGGCGCCGACATTCCTACCAACGACGATGAGTGGGGATGGGAGCAGACGCCGACGCCAGCGGCGGCACAGGGGGAGGGGGCTCCGGCTCCCGCTTCGGAGGACGTAGGGAGGGAGAAGCTGAAGCGGTGCTTGGTGGACACAGCATGCGGCTCCGACCTGGGCCTCCAGGCGTCGGCGGAGGTCAGGGGGGAGGTCGTGGAGCTCGTCGCCCAGCTCGAGGCCGCCAACCCCACGCCTGCGCCCATCCAGGTGCCGGACCTCCTCGACGGCAACTGGATCCTCCTATATGTCTTCTCACTTCTTACTGTCAATTGGTAACAATATTCAGTACTTCGATCGTCAGTTGTTATGGCATGCCAGTATACTGCTGTTCTGCGAATTGTTACTAGCTAGTAGCTACCTTACTGTGTATCAGTTGCATATGACAGTGAAAGACTAGAATTTGTTTGGTCTGGTATATAGTGCCGCACGAACAGATCCGCTTACATTTTCTTTTAAAAATTCCGCCTTCTCTTTTGCCACAGCATGTGCGATTTCCTTGTGCAAGTTCACAAATTTTTATTCTTGTTTAATACTAGCCAGTGAAAGAATCGGCGTCTTATTTTATATCACCTTGCGTTGGTAGGATCCCGTGTGACCTCTTCACGTTTAATTTTAGATCAATACACTTCCCCTTTCCACCACTGCGACACGATTTACTTTATTAAGACAAATTGGTTGTTGAGTTTCTTGTTATGCGCCTGGTAGGATTTGGGATGCACTTGGTACAAAACCATGTACTTAGAACATGGGCTGTTGCTGAGGAATTTTAGCTAGGGTAGGTGCCATTCAGAGCTCACGCTTTTCCTTTATGCCTATTGATGACAAACATCAAAATGTAGGAATGTTCTCTTTTGGTCTTGCTTGTGTCTTCCCCTGAACATTGAAGAATGGGAGTATTGATTCTTGAGTATGGTCATTCCTTTGCAGCTGAATGATTTTTTTCTATAAAAAAAATGTCTTACCTGATTGTTGCGAAATGAAATTCACCATCTCCGAACTTCAGCTAATTCTGAGTAGGTACTTGAAATTTAATATTTGGGCTGATGTCTTGTTAAAAAGGATAACATGATCAGTGCCTTTCTTTAACTATTGTATTTGTTTTGAAGGTTCTTAATCTTTCTCATGTTGTCATACTTTATTTGGTTATGACCTGCTCAGGTTATGCTCTGTGAATTTTCAGTCCAGCTTAGGTGCTCTGATTTCTTAGTTCAATTGGTGCTCGATTTAGGAAATGGAAATTTTATTCCGTTAATATGGTGGTATTTACTGAATTTGTCCAATGAAGGCACTGGACCTTTTATTTATTATGTTGTTTGCACCGTTCTCCGCTTATTGTCCAATGAAGGCCATCCTTGAGCTGTGCTTAAAAGGAAAAAGCTGGCCACTGCCCATGGGGCTTATTTGGCTATCTATGCATGCTAGATGCAGTTATACCGGTGTTGTTTTGCATAGTTTAATCTGCTGTGCTCATTTCTGTTTAAGTCATTGTATTTATACCAAGGTTATACTGCATTTCTGTTCTCACAATCGGTTGTTGTACATTTGCAGAACTATATTGATGATACACTTAATTTTGGATTAGCTCCTAAGCAGGCAAAATCTGAAGGCTATAAGATGGAGGTGGGAAACAACCAAGATGGCCGGCATATTTTTCCGAGAACTCCCATATTCACACTAAAAACTCTAGAAATCAAGAAGTGAGATAGCTAAGTCCGTGCAGTTACTATGGCTTAGCTTGTCAAGTCAAACACAAGTACTACTAGTATTTGATTCCGTATACCATCTGAATTTCAGAAACTTGCTGTTAAAACTTACTAGGGCCAGTTGGTTTGACAGTTTGCAAAATTTTCTTCATTCTGACACCATTTCAGCTTAGATATCATAATCGGTTTGGCAGATGTCTGACGAAGCACATTAGTTGCCTTCTTCATTCTTATTCTTTGGCGTTTTTCCATCCAAGCTAACTCCCTGCAACAATTGGCAATTCTGACACCATCAGATTCCTGAAAACTGTGTGTGCATGTCAAGAGTCTAGAGCACATTCAGATTCCTGTTTAAAACAGTTGGTGGCTTGGTGTGTATATCACTATCTTAGATTTTGTATTATTTTGCTCCTGGCTATGCTATGCTCCTTGAAAGAGCTCTTGATACATTTATTAATCTTGCTATGTACCGAGTAGCGTAATACTGGAGTTCATCCTTTTCTTGCATTAATTTGATATAAGAACATGATGCTATGCTTCCCTTATCTCATCTATATGATGATGTGTTCATTCTTACAAAGTTACATGAACAGTTCGCAGTTGTTCCTTTGATGTGTTCATTCTTACAAGTTATACGAAGATGAATGGCTTGAGAAGGTAGCAATACTTCTTAAGAAGAGCAGGAGCAGCAGAACCATCAACTGCTGATGACACTTCATACGAAGTTAGTGGTTGAGCAGTTGGCAAAATAGAAAGAGATAGAAACCCTGAGCAGTCCTTGGCACATACTATCAGGCGCAGGCAGTGGCACTTTGTCATTTTTCTTTTATATCTCTGTCGTTTTTCTTGCACATGAACACAGTGACACTTTGCCTTATTCATCTATTCCTTTGGCTCATTACACAGCTCACTTGTCATTGTGGTTACTGGTTTTACACAGGTCACTTTTCATTGTGGTAACTGGTTAGCAGCAAGTTTGTATTGTACTACCGATCCCTATATCTCTTACACTATCCAAACAAAATATCATGTGAAAGGGATTAGGTGATGGAAGGGATTTAATCCCATGAGGGGATTGGGTGGTGGGAGGGGGATCAACCCAATCCCCCTTTGGATTGATTCCCCTAGGGGATCTAATCCCCGCCTACCAAACACAAAGCCTCACTGGGAACCCCTTGATCACCCCCACTGCCGGTAGATGCCATCGGTCGGAGTGCAACTGAGAAGCCGCAATCGCCTGGATCAAAAGTAGTACTCAACCGCCGGCCAACTCCGTGCTTGATAGCAGATTCCTTGTGCCCCCCCTACCCCCGGGTACTTATTGCCCGTCGCTAGAGACATTGCCAAGCCGAATCCGGTGGGAACATCAATATCCTTGTCCTTCCCAACCCTCAACACCTTCCTTGCAGAGTCAAGCAGCGGATCGGAGATGGACTCCATTCGAGTCCTAGAGATGAACACAGAACCGGGGTGTGCCGCCAGGTTGCATGCCCTTGCCACCACCCAAACCCTAACGTGCCCAGGTTGGACTAATTGTTGGGATCTAACTTAATCTAACAGTGAAAAGATTCAACAAATCGTACCATCATGCATTATCTAGAGGGTACGTAACGATATTGTCAAGCTTGCGTCAACGAACACCCCACTTTCACTAGTGGTGTCATTTTGTGACACGTGCATGCATGATGTATGTAGCTATCTCTCTTATTCGTCAGCTAAACCCCGATTTCTTGGTGGTCCATCTCACAATTGGAAGTTTTAGTTCCTGAAACCGACTTCATTTAGCTAGAAAAAACAGGGTTTACTTGACTTAGAGGCGCAAACAGACAAGATCCCATGAATTGACACCGTGATTAGAACAATGCGCTGAGTTCTATACTTCAATAAACCTTTAAACTACCACGGAACACACTAGCTAGTAGTTGATTGCTGTTAGATCTTAGATGATGCACGCCACTGGATAGCTTATTTAGGATGGTTTCGTTTATCATTTTATATCTCACTACTGCTAATTATTCTAATCCGATTAGTTTTTTACCGATATGGATCGTCGGGACTCAAAATGTTAGTGCGGAGTTGCCAACATTTTCAAGTCCAGCCAAGGAGCAAGTTATCCCTTTAAGGCTTGCTTCTGGCGTCTGCTCGATCGGGAAATAATAGTCCGAAAAAAGGGTGACGACGATCGAATAGCAAGTTGATTGAGTCGAGTGAGTGATGAAGGACTTCCTTTGATTCTTCATTTAATGTTACCTGTTGTGTACAGATGGCAACATGCTACAAGAAATTCCATTGGTCTCCCTAAATTCGCAAACTCGGTCCAAACAATACTAGCTACTCCTACATAGCATCACTAACTGTATCCAATGCCAAACTAATACTCACGGATATCACCAACTGGCCAGGTTATTTATTCTTCGTCGTGATACAGTAGATCAGCAGCAGCTAGCAAAGTTCAGATACCTTATAGGTAAGTTTGACCATTGTACTATGGGAGTCCACAGCAGAAACTCAAGTAGATGTAGTAACATAATTACAGAAGCATCTGTAGCATATTCCAATTTTTACAGTTCACTCCTATAAACGTACACGACTTTGATGGTTCGAAATGCTGCCACTTTGACCACTTCAATCCATCTGACAACAACATTTACCAACAGGGCAAACTAAAAGAAGAGGAACCGGAGAAAACAAAGAACAGCAAATTTCACATATGTACATACGCATATGTTTCATCAGAAGATCGATCAAGCTATATGCTGAACTGCAACGGCGCTCTGCAAATAGCAATGCCCTCACGGCGGCATCGATCGCCGGCTGGCTACAGTATGGAGCAGCTACCGGAGCCGCTCTCGCGGCGGGGCACCGCCCTGTAGCTGGTGGTGCCGCCGGAGGAGTGGTCCATGGGGTAGTAGTCGTGCCTCTCGACCAGCGGCGAGTAGTTGGCCGGGTGGCTGCGCGCCACCACGCGCGAGTAGCTGCTGCCGTAGCCACCGCCGCGCGCGGCCATCGGCGACGGGTGGTGGTAGGCGTACGGGTTGGGGGACGCGACGTACTGGTGCTGCCAGTGGTTGTACGGCGACCGCGCCGCCGCCGTCGCCGACGTCCCCTTGCTCCCGGCCGGGCGCGTGAGCGCCGCGTCGAACGTGTCGAGCGTCCTCAGCTCCACGATCTCCGCGGCGCCCACCTTCTTCTTGAGCTTCTTAGTCAGCTTGTTGGAGTCCACGCCGTCGCCGATCACCAGCAGCAGGCTCTTGTCACCGCCGGCTAGCGTCACCGACTCCACCCCTGCTCCCGATTAATCAGGATGATAATCCTATCTTGAATTAACGATAATTTTCCACGGAGAAGAAAGAAAGGTTCGGAACAACAAAAATTGACAAACAAGATGAGCGAGCGCATGTACGTACCGCTAACAGTGGCTGCCACTTTCATGGCCTTCGTCTGGCATTTCTCTGATTTCACATACATCCGGATGATGATCTCCTTCTGAAATTTTTTTTGTTTTAACAACAGAATCTCAAATACATCGCCTAAGAAAAAGAATCTCAAATACAAGCATAGAACAATAAACACACAAATAAGAAAGGGAGAGTGTTTACCCTCATGGTTTTTGCTTTGCTGCTGTGTTCCTCCAAAGAAGCTATATACAGAAGAAATAGATGTGTGCGCTTTGCTGCCTCCAAAGTACTGAAAGAACGCTGCTCATGTACTACCCACGTGTACTCTCTCCATGTACTTTTATAGGCGCTCGCACACGTTTTGACTAATAATCGGTTTAACAATACAAAACTTTACGGTTTAACAATACAAAACTTTAGAAATAAAAAAGGTGGTACAACTATATTTATATCTACAACCAAATAGCACTTATTTATATAAGATGTACATACTATAATTTTTATCATCTTATTTCGTAATATAAGACGTGTGTGCAAATTTATTTATGTCTTTTCTTGTGTGGCCATATTATGACATCCTCGATTTCTCGTGCATATGTATGTTGTACTCTCACTAATTCCAATGTATCTAGATACGAATAGCATGTCCTCAAAAAAAAAGATACGAATAGCATGGTCATATACTCATGTCTCTCTCAGTTTCATATTCTCCTTAAACCTAGCGTCCATTCAACATACGTCTTATAATTAACACGGAGTTACTAGTATTTTTATATGATCATTATTATGATTGTGTGGTTATTCATAATATATCGTATACGAAAATTAACGATCAGAGTTCAGTGTAACAAACTACACCTACTTAAACCGCGACGTACAAAAATGAACCTGTAAAAGAAAACAAGGAGGTGTCTGCTATCAACATGACCATGTTGCCCTGTTTAATTGGCACCTCCAAGTAGCAAGCAAGCCTCACTAATAGCCTAAACAGCAATCGTCAGTGATTAAACAAAAGTTCTAGAAGCTTAGATATTTAGGGGATGACTTTGACCCAAGGACTTTGTTCGGCTCCTGTAGTTATCTCGAAGTATAAACTTCTGTACAAACGGCAGATTTCGCAATTGGGCCTTAGTCACCCTTGTATAACAAAAGACGCCGCCTACTAACTATTCTAATTAGCCCCTGCTCTTCGTGCATCGATTGACGCAGTCTAGAAAATAATAAATCTATTCCTTTGTTTTAAAGAAGCTCTACCTTTTGATTCTAATATCTTTGTTTAGTTATTTACTTTCATACGTCTCAATTGGGCATCCGGGATATAGCTAGTTGAAATTATCTTCAACGATGATATCCCCTAATTCCTTTTACCTCAACTACTACAAAAAGGCAGCCCAGTGCTAAACCCCACGTCACAGACGGTTAAACTAAATTGACGCGGATAAGCTCAATCACATATGGTTTCGTTTAAAGCCCTTCTCATTTGCTCAAAACACAAAAGTAAAACTGATCTGTGATAGTTTACTAACACAGACAGTTCAACCTATGAACCGTTTATAATGATGTTATTATAATCTGGTCAATGATCGAAGTATATCTTAAGTTAACTCTATTCAATAACCAATACTATTGTACTATTGGACCGAAAAACTCAAATATTACTACCCTTAGTAATAGGCCTAAACCCATCTACTAAGCTACGCACAACTCATGCAACTAGGAGCTTTTCCCTATCCACAACCACTAGGAGGTCGTGGGGACGGTCACTCGTGTTCATCTTACGAACAGGCACGTGGAGAACGAACTACCATTTGATCAAGCTAGCGCTACGTGGCATCATTTTGAGAAGACATCTTGGTGGTTCCTGTCGAGACAACAGTTGGTGCCAAAGGACAAGCAACCACCACCTCTTTCCGTACTATATAATCCCAGTCCATATGCCATTAGAGAGACAATTCTAGGACGCACCACTAGAACACAACAACGAGACATTAGATGCTTTGATCCCCACATCATAACACACTTTATATTTCTTACCCTGATCAATAGTGAAATCATATATTGTCTCAGATTCACCGTAATACTATATATTTACAAAATCGATCTCTGAGATGAGAGTTCCGGTCATCGACATATACGATCCAAAAACCGTATGTGATTACTCATATTATCACTGACCTTAAGTCAAACGACTCAAATAACCGTCTTTAATGACCTTTTGTGGAGCAGTGTCATTTACAAACAGCTTTAGAAACGATCTCTCCAGCTCTCTTAAACATCCTTTATATTACCAACGCCATATAATTTTGGTCTATCTTTATAATATTTTCACAATCAACTTTCTTAGCTTCACTCTCATGTCTGGCAGGACCACAAAACGCATGAGGAAGGCCTCAGACACGTCTTGTGAATTTACGCATCAACCCAGACATATGTAGGAAAGACTGCACCAGCCTCTTCATTAGACCACTTGTCACTTTTGGATACTATTTAGTTATTATATTTTATAGCACTAAATAGTATTGAGAAAGCTAGAATGATATATATTCAGCAACGGAGGAAGTAGAGATTTTCTACAGAGATGCATAATACAATTCCAGCGGCTCATCGGACTAATGCAGCACACGATAAGTCGGTAAACGACAAGATAAGAGGTGGCACAAAAGTGGAATTCATAAGTGCGTGCGTTATTTGATTTGAGAAACTACCTGGAAAAAAGATAAAAAATTCCAAGTATACGCGAGCTGTTGCATTCGGAACGATGTGCTTTTCATTATTAAAAAACTAGCATGGTCTTGCACAGTTACATAGGAAATATTTTAATTATTTTTAAAATTTTAATTCACAGAGATACATATTATTATACTCTCCCCGTCCCATAATTTAAGACATGTTTTGATTGGTTAAGACAAGATTTTAATCAATAATTACTCCATTAGTATGTGGTTTATGTGACATAAAATGATATCGTTAGAATCCTATTCAAAAGTACTTACTTATGATTGTGACTTTGTATTACATAAATCATATATGAATAGAGTAATTAATAGTTAAAATCTTGTCTTAAACAATCAAAATACGCATTATATTAGGACAGAGGGAGTAATATTTGAAAGAACACCAAATTATGACCAAGTGTGCCGATTGTACGTGATATTATATCAATATGCATAATAAAAGTTCAAAACTCGAGCCACCCCGTCGATAGTTTATATAGTGCGTGAGTTGACGGGTCGTTTGTACATGATATCAGTGCACGAAATTAAAGTTCAGGTCGCTAGCTGGTTGGTCTTTTTTATGTGATATTAGATCAGCACGCAAAATTAATCGAGCCCACTATATCTAGAAGTATGGAAGTATATGGAGTGATTTGTTTAGGTACAATTATGAGAATCTGTCAGCTGTGATTAGTTTAGGCACGATTATGTTGATCTATAGGTTGTGATCTGTTTAGTTACAATTATGATGATCTATTGGTTTTGATCTGTGAGGTATAATTATAAAGATCTAATGATCATGATTTGCTTAGTACATGATCTAGTGGTTGTGATCTGTTAAATACAATTATAAAGGTCTATCCACTACTAGAAAAAAGGTCATCCGTTGCATATTATCACTGACGGGCAGGGAGAGGCCCGTCACAGTTGTTTGTTATCACTGACGGGCACCGGGTGAACCGTCAGTAGTGAATCTATCAGATGTTCCAATTTGCGTGGGGAAAGTCATCACTGACGGGCAAAATATATGACCCGTCAGAGATTACACAGCTGCCGGCGACGAATCTTACCAGTGACGATCTTGTTTTTTTTGCCCGTCAGTGGTACTTTAGTCATCATAGACGGGCGAAAAACCTGCCCGTCAGCGATAACATTGTTACCGGTGACGGCTATTCTCAGTGACGGGCCTGTAGGACGAGCCGTCACCATTTTCTGCCTCTTCGCCTCCCAGAGCTATAAAAAACACATACCCCACCGAGCGTTTCATCTTCCTCTCGTTCATCTCTCCGTTCATCTTCCTCCCCTCACCGTCTCGCCACCGGCCGGATCCGCGATGGTGCGGGAGCAGAAGACCGAGGAGTTTCCTGAAAGCGCGTCCTCGAGGAAGAGGGCCCGCCACGAAGCTCCCCAGCAGGTACGTCGTTCTCCTCGCATCAAGATGTTGAAGGAGAAGGAGCAGATGGAGGAGGCGGAGCAGTTACGTCGTTCTTCTGGCGCGGAGCTGCGCGTCGAGCCCGTGGAGGAGGACGACGCCGCTGACGCCGTCGAAGAGGAACCCGTGGAGGAGGACGACGCCGCTGCCGCCGTCCAAGAGGAGCCCGTGGAGGAGGGGGACGCTGCTGCCACCGTCGAGGAGGAGCCCGAGGACGAGGACGACGCCGCTGCCGCCGTCGAAGAGGAGCGGCAGCTCTAGGAGGCGATACGTCGGTCCATCAACTATGAACGCGCCAGGGCCGCCATCATAGCCGAGGAGGACCGCATGACGGCGGAAGCCGTGAAGGCTTCCCTCGCCGATGCCCGCGCCGCGGCCGCCACCCCTGCCCGGGAGGGGAAGATGAAGGAGGTCGAGAAAGGACCTTCTGGCTCGGAGCCGCGCGTCAAGAATCAGAGAAAGAAGGAGAAGATGGTGTGGGTTGTCGAAATGACGGACAACTGAAAAATTTCTTGTCTTGTATTTTGCAATCGGACGAAATGGATGAACTATCGATGGCGTACTAACTTTTTTTTCACTATGGATGAATCGGATGAAATGGATGAACTATCGGATGAAATGGATGAAAAATTTCTTGTCTTGTATATGTGCATTGTTGATGGCGTTCTGTATTTTTTTGAGCCCACAGAGCTCACCACTGACGGGTGAAACTCGTTCGCCCGTCAGTGGTATTATACCGTTGACGGTTGGAGAACGGCGGCCCGTCAATGATGACTTCCCCCCGATTTTTCACTGAGCGGTTGTAGCGTTACCACTGACATTTCGTCAGTGACGGGCATAGAAGGCACGCCCGTCAGTGGTAAGCCTAAATTTTTTCACAACAACAACTGTTAGAACTTAGACATTTTAGGCACACACAACAATAAATGTTAGACATGAAGCAAAAAATTTCGAACTTAGACATGAAGCAAAAAATTTAGGCGCACCAGCCTATCCCGAGCACAGCGCCCAGACCCAAGAGCCCAGGCCGCGCAGGGGACCTGCCATAGGCCTATCCCGAGCACAGCGCCCAGGCCCACGAGCCCAGGCCGCGCAGGGGACCAGCGGTGGCTCGTAGTATCAGTGAAGCTTGTAAGGAATTCAGAAGGCTTAGGCGCAGCTGCCCTTTTAAGCTAGTGCGGGCGCTGCTCGCTCGGCGAGGTGGGACTAAAGTTGTGCGGTACCACCGGTGGTAGCGTTACCACTGACGGGCAAACAATACGTACCCGTCAGTGATGATAAGTTAATACTGACGGGCCTTTATTTGTTGACCGTCACTCATAAATAGAAGTGACGGGTCGGTATTGTTTGCCCGTCAGTGATGATTAGTTAACACTGACGGATCCTTGCCTGATGCCCGTCAGTGGTATTCCTTCCTATATAAATCCAGCCCAGGCGCGAAAAACTTTCTGTGCCCGCGCGTCCCAAGGACCAGCTGCGTGCGCCACCGTTGCCAGCTAAACTGCTGCGGCCCGCGCCTCCCGAAGGCCCTCTTCTCTCCAGCCCGGCCTCTTGATCCCTCTCTCAAAGATTGTTAGCTAACCGGGCTCCTGATTCTCTCCTCCCCCCATCTCAAAAGGCCAATTTTTCTCTCCTCCAGTCCCCATCCCCCTCTCAAAGACCCCAGCAGCCTCCTTGTCAACATCCCTCTCCTCGAAGGCCCACGATATCCGTCGCTCCTAGCTCCTCTAGGGTTTTTAATCTCTAACATGGTAAGTACTTTATTTTATTCGCTTGAGAGAAGAAATGGCTAATTTAATATATTTATTTTATGATGAAACTAAGTTTATTTTGCCGTAGGGATCGATTGATAGAAGTTGGATGTATGGAGATCGTGCCACACAGAGTTTCGTCACCGCTTTGAAAGAGTTTCTTCGAGTCGCTCAAGAGGATATGGCGATCAAGGGGAAAGCGAAGATGTGTTGTCCATGTCGTAAATGTAGTAATATACAAATGTTATCGACGACGGGGGAGTTGCAGCTACATTTGCTGACGAAGGGTTTCATGGAAGGCTATACACGTTGGACATGTCATGGTGAAGAGAAAGAAGTTGCAAACCCGACAGAAGCGGTGGACCTCGTTGAGGATGAGCACGGCGTAGCTATTGAGGAAGAAGCTAATTCAGAATCTTCAGAGGATAGCATGGGGAATTTGAATAACATGTTGCATGATATGGAAGAAATGACTTCGACCCCGGAGAATGAAAGAGAGTTCGCAGAGTTTGTACGATTGTTGGAAGACGCGATAGTTCTGTTGTTTGTTGGATGTAAACTCGAGCATACGCGGTTGTCCGTCTCGTTAGAACTTCTAAAGCTAAAGGCAGCGTACAACTGGCCGGACACAAGTTTCACAAAATTATTAGAGCTCCTTTCCAACGTTCTCCCGGAGGGGAACGTCTTGCCTACAAGCACTTACAGGGCAAAGAAGGTTATATGCCCTCTCGGATTGGACGTTGAAAAATTCCATGCGTGTCCAAACGACTGCATCTTGTACCGCAGAGAGTACGTAGACCTACGAAGATGTCTGGTGTGCAAGACATCCCGGTACAAGCGTACTGCAAACCAGCTCGATCGTGACGAGGACGACGATGAAGCGAAGGGCCCCCCTGCGAAGGTTTGCTGGTATCTTCCTGTTCTTCCCCGTTTGAAGCGGTTTTTTGCCAACAAGAAAGTTGCAAACGAATGCGTTGGCATAAGGAGGGTCGAATTGAAGATGGAATCCTGAGGCACCCTGCCGATGCATGCCAATGGAGGGCAGTGGACGATGCATTTCCAGATTTCGGGGAGGAGGCAAGAAACATAAGGTTTGGGATGAGTACAGACGGGATCAATCCATTCGACAACATGAGTAGCAGACACAGCACATGGCCAGTCCTTCTATGGATGTACAACCTTCCTCCATGGCTGTCGATGAAGCGCAAGTATATACACCTCTCCGTACTCATCCAAGGACCGAAACAACCTGGAAACGATATTGACGTGTACATGCAGCCAATGAAGGAGGAACTAGAGACACTCTGGCACCAGGGGGCTGAGGTTTGGGACGCTGATAAAGTAGAGTATTTCCAGCTACGAGCTATGTTGTTTACTACGGTCAATGACTATCCAGCGCTCGGAAACTCGTCTGGCCAGAGTGTGAAAGGATACGAAGCTTGTGTCTCGTGCCAAGAAGAGACTGTGAGTTCATTCTTACAGAACTCGAGGAAAATCGTGTAGATGGGTCACCGAAGGTGGCTGGCCAAAAACGATCCATGGAGGCAGTGCCCAATTAAGTTTAACGGAGAAGTGAAAAATCGTTCGAAGCCGGTGGAGAAGACCGGTGCACAGATATACGAGATTGTCAAGGATATCGACATTGTACCCGGAAAGACAAAAGAGCTAAGACCGGGCATCTGGAAGAGGAAGTCGCTATTTTGGGACCTGCCTTACTGGCAAGTTCTACACACCCGTCACAGTATTGATGTCATGCATGTCGAGAAAAATGTGTGCGACAGCTTGGTTGGTATTTTACTGAACATTCCAGACAAGACAAAAGATGGTGTCAAGGCACGGCTTGACATGGAACAGATGGGCGTCAGACCAGAGCTGTGGTCTGAACAGATAACGTCAAAGACAAACAAGGGTGATTTGAGAGTCAAGACGCGCCTACCTCCCGCGTGTTACACCCTGAGCAAAGCGGAGAAGAAGAGATTGTGCGAGTGTCTTGCTGGGGTCAAGTTCCTTCCGGATATTCGGCAAACATAAAGAAACTTGTATCGATGAAGGACTTGAAATTAATTGGTATGAAATCTCATGATTGTCATGTGATGATGACACAGATCCTACCCATTGCAATTAGAGGCCTAATGGAGCCAGGAGTCCGCAAGACCATCACCAACCTTTGTAGCTTTTTCAACACGATCTCTCAGAAGTCAATTAGCCCAGATCGCCTTCATAAACTTAAGCAAGAGATCGTCGTGACCATCTGCGAACTAGAGATATACTTCCCTCCTACATTCTTCGATATCATGGTACATCTCATGATACATATCGCTCCGGAGATACTGAGCCTAGGCCCCGTGTTCCTACACAGCATGTATCCTTTTGAAAGATACATGGGCATTCTGAAGTGCTATGTTCGTAACAGATATCGGCCTGAAGGAAGCATCGTCCAAGGCTATGCTGCTGAAGAGTGTGTCGAGTTTTGCACAGATTACATGGCTGAACATCGACCTATAGATGTGCCAAGTTCGCGGCACTCGGGTAGACTCATTGGTGTCGGCACACTCGGAAGAAGACAGTACGATCCTTTACGTACCGATCGATCAACTGACTTCCATAGAGCACATTTCGTGGTCTTGCAACACCTGTCAATGGTTGGGCCTTATATAGAGATGCACCAGCAACTGTTGCGCAAAGAAAACCCTAATAGAGGACCTTTTTGGATCACAAAGACGCACAACGCGCAATTTTGCCGTTGGCTAAAGGACTACTGGTACGGAAGGGAACCGACCTGTGAAGAAGAAATAATCGTCAAATGGTTGGCAAGAGAACCCATGACAAACATCGTGACATGGCAAGGGTATGATATCAACGGATACACATTCTATACGGAGGCCAAAGACCGGAAAGCACATATCAAAACTCCGGGGTGACGATAGAAGCTAAAAGTAGTATTGATGGCCCGAAATGCAGGTACTACGGCATCATCGAAGAGATTTGGGAACTTGACTACACCGTGACCAAGGTCCCGGTGTTTCGTTGCCGATGGGTGCACCTGAAGGACGTCTGTGTCGAAGATCAGAACTTCACCACGGTGAATCTTCGGAGTGTCGGGTCCAAAGAGGAACCATTCATATTGGCTAAACAGGTCGCGCAAGTGTTCTACGTACTGGATCCATCTAATAAGAAGCGCCACGTTGTAAGAAAAGGAAAAAGGAGTATCGTTGGAGTGGATGGTGTAGTGGATGAAGAAGACTACGACCAATTCGATGATCCGGATACCGAAGATGAAGATGAGAAGACAAAGAAAAAGATGAAACGTCATACTGATAACAGTGCCAAGCCGTACGTACGTACTGATCATAACGAAGGACTGACATATCAAGGGAAGAAGCTACTCGATGACGATGAGGAGAACGACGGAACTTAATATAAGTGTTGACATTTATGTGATGTAGATATGTAAATATATATGTGTGATCGAGATAACTGTTGTCATTTATGTGATGTAGATATAAATATATATGTGCGATATAAGTGTTGTCATTTATAAGGATATGCAATTTTGATTATGTTGGAAGCCCAGCAAGTGATGAATCCTTTACACTTAGCAAGCATTTGGTTGGATGGATGGAAGTTGGATATGATGAGCCAATTTTATGTTTAATTGGTTGGATGGATGGATTGCTATGGTTACCATTTGTATGCGATGGTGAGATTACCCACCTGAGTCTCAGGTGACAAACTCAAGCTATCCTGTTCATTCTCAGGTGACAAACTCAAGCTATCCACCCGAGTCTTAGACTCTGGAAACACTAAGATGAAGTCAACACTGACGGGCCTTTATTAGGAGACCGTCACTGCTAAATAACACTGACGGGGTCAAATACAATCCCGTCAGTGATGATCAAGTCAACACTGACGGGCATTCTTGGCGCCCGTCACTCATACATACAAGTGACGGTCACTACATAAAGGCCCGTCAGTGTTAACTAATCATCACTGACGGGCAAGGAGAGGAAGCCCGTCAGTGGTAAAGCCACCACCGCTGCTACCGCATATCTTTAGTCCCACCTCGCCGAGCGACCAGCGCGCGCACCAGCTTAAAAGGGCAGCTGCGCCCTTGGCTTTCGAATTCCTTATAACCTTTACTGATACGTCGAGCCACCGCTGGTCCCCTGCGCGGCCTGGGCTCGTGGGCCTGGGCGTTGTGCTCGGGATAGGCTTCTGGCCGGTCCCTTGTGCGGCCTGGGCTCGTGGGCCTGGGCGCTGTGCTCGGGATAGGCTGGTGTGCCCGCATTTTTTGCTTTATATAATTTGTTCACTTCTATTTTCCAGCAAACACCAAAAACAGGAGTGGAGCAGGCTTGAACGGACGCGCGGGCACGAAATTTTTTCCAAGTGTCTAGTCCTAATATAGAACACACTCATCACTAACGGGCAGAAAATACGTACCCGTCAGTGATGATCAATTCAACACTGACGGTAATTGTGTGGTGCCCGTCACTTGTATATAACATTGACGGGTATTTTTTTCTGCCCGTCAGTGATGAGTTTGTTCTATATATAGGACTAGACACTTAGAAAAATTTTCGTGCCCGCGCGTCCGTTCAAGCCTGGACCAGCAGCGAGCCCTAGTTAACAGTGCTGAACTGCCGCCGCCGCCGCCGACGGATCTGCACTGCTCCGCGCCCGCTCCATGGATCCCGCCGCCACCTGCTCCACTCCCGCTGCCGTCGGGGCCGCCTCCACCGCGGCCACCGCCGCTGAGGTCGCCTCCACCGCGCAAGCCACCGCCACCGAGGTCGCCTCCGCCGCGGCCACCATCGCCGGGGTCGCCGCCACCGCAGAAGCCGCTGCCGCCGCCTCCTCCTCCTCGCACTCCGGTGCCGCCACCTCCTCCTCCTCCCACTCTGGCATTCCCGGGTACATCGTTCATTCCAAGTTCTTAGCTATGTCCCCAGGATTTATGTAGCTAGGTTTTTTTAACTTGTTTATGTACCTAGAAATTGACTAGTGAACCTACTTCCATAAGAACAGATGCTCTATTTGATCTAGTTCCTTGATATACTGATACTTATCTGAGAAAGAAGTTTGGGGAAAGGTGTAAACTTGATAAGAACAGATTTCATGCTTGATCTTAGCTATATTGCTGTGATGATATTATCTAAGAATTAGTGAAAAGGTCAACTTTCTGGTAAGAACATATTCTGGGGTTCTACCTATTATAGCACATTTCTATTTGTGTGCACATGACAAGGTATGTTGCTGGTGGCCTCCTTCCTTCCCTAATCCTTGCTACTCCTCCTCCTCGGCTAATCCTCCTCTTGCTGTTCTTGGCCCTTGCTGGTCTTCTCCCCTCAACATGCCTTGAGGTTCTTGATGTTCTTGGCCTCCTTGATCTAGTTCTCAAGGAACTGTGGTGGTCTCCTGGAGCTTGAACTTTCTAAATGCTCTAGTGTTTGGGCTATGGTTCTAAAGCTAGTTCTTGGTTCTTGAGGAAAGTCATTGTGATTCTTCGATGAGTCTTGCAGGGTACCTTTTATGCAACCAACTATAGTACGTTTTTACTTTTCTAATATCAATCGATCAGTAGTTTGCCGTTAATGTGTTGTGTTATACAGCCCTACTTAAGTTACATGAATTTTAATAATTCTGGTTACATTGATCTTATTGTTATGGCTCTAAAAAAGGATAACTTCATTCGTATTAAGAAAATGGGGCTTGAATTTATTATTTGGTTTGCTTTATTATTTAATTCAATTTCCATAGTGGACAGTATTCGTATTTAATTCAATTAGCTTTATTATAAACATAGTAGGTCTTTATTTAATCTAGTTCGTATATTTACGTAAAAAAGAGGCTCTGGACCGTTCAATCCTGGGGTTGAGGTCGAGGCCGAAGTTGTAACGGCACCAAGAAGGCAGCGCAAACCAAGAACGGGGAACAAGCTGCCGACGCAGACCTTAGTCATCACGGGGG
This sequence comes from Stipa capillata, assembly GCA_019208055.1. NCBI lineage: Eukaryota > Viridiplantae > Streptophyta > Magnoliopsida > Poales > Poaceae > Stipa > Stipa capillata. The sequence goes on from JAGXJF010004838.1 coordinate 22,606, forward strand.
TCGACCCCGACACAGGCGCACCACGTGAACCAACGAGCTCGGCGTCGAAATTCAACAACGCCTGTGGGGTGCTCGTACGGGAGAACATCCCGATCACTACTCCCGAATGGAACCAGGTGCCCCGGTCAAAGAAAGATGCCTTGTTGACTTCGCTGTTTAACCTGTTCGAGGTCCCGGAGCACCTGAAGGAGACGGTGAAGCACCACGCGGAGATAACGATGTGTAATGCTCACAAGAACTGGAGGCACACTGCGACCAAGGAGTACGTGATGAAAAATCGCCATCCGGGAAGAAGATGGTCGAAAGTAACTGATGAGCAGTGGGACCAATTCGTCGCCTCGAGGAGCACTGACGAGTTCAAGGCCAAGAGTGAGAAGAACAAGGAGCTGCGAACAAGGAATAAATTCAACCACAGAGTTGGCAGCCGCGGGTACGCCGGGATAAAGAGTAAATGGGAAAGAGAAGATGCTGCACTACGAGCGGCTGGGAAACCAGTTCCTTTCGAGGAAATATCGGAGCCTCGCGCCAGAAACTGGGCCAGGGGTCACACGAAAGTGAACCCGACGACGGGGGATGTGACGTTCCCCACGGAGGAGGTCCAGGCGGTGTCCAATCGATTGGTACTCACTCGACCTGTCCTGTCAATCCATCGTAAATAACTTGTTTCCTAAACGCTCGGTAGTGAAATATGGTACGTCTCTATTGCAGGTACAGTTGAGCCAGCAGGAATCGTCTCAAGATTCCGTACAGTCCGAGAGGTGGCAAACACCTCTATCGGTTGCTCTGGGAAACCCAGAGAAAACTGGGCGTATACGAGGTGTCGGTGTAGCCGCTACATGGGATAGAATCTTTCCCAAAATCAGCTGATGCCGCCCGCCAAAGGAAGAGGAGCAGGCACGAGGCTTTAATGGAAGCGATGATGGAGAAGGCGAGAGAGGCGGCGAGACAGGAGATCAGCGAGGATTTCCTGAGATGGTCGGAAGAGTTGGCACGAGAGGCGGCAAGACAGGAGTTCGCAAGGCTATATGGGGAGCTGCCACCCACGCATCGTGCGCCGAACGTTCCTGGAGGGAGCAGTTGCGCCTCTACCAACGCGGCCACCTCCGATGGGGTAGCTACAACGTATCCGTACGAAACCCTAAATGTAAGTTCATGGCACTTAGTAGAATCTTTCATACACATCTTATGTTTTAAACACTGCTCTAATGGCCGAGAACCAACCTTTAACTGTTCCACAGGTGCAGGTGCCCACGAAATGCCGATTGGTTTATCCTGTGCCGGGCGCCAATGTTACCGTCGCACACGGCTACTGATGCCAGCTTCTTCGGGGGCCCTGACGCACCATCAGATAACATCGCCGGACATGGCGAAGGTACAGGTGGATAGGGTAGTTGCCGAGTTCGGTGCCATGACTGTCCCTGTACCTCCTGAAGAGGATGCGACCACGCTAGGACAATGCCTGATGACCTTCATCCAGTGGCCGAAGGCTCAAGTGATTGTAGAAGGGGCCTCGACTCGCACATCTCCGGCCAGCGCCTCTCCATCAACCCGGATATCTCCTTTGGCCTTGAGCCAAACACATCTGTCGTTCGACCGGAGAGACGAAGACCCGATGCCAGCCCATGAGGGATCGGAGGCAGGTGCCACTCCAATGGATGTTGACCTGCCACTTGTCGATGCACCCGAGCCGCCGAGACAAGAAAGACGCACCAAGCATAGGCAGGACCCAAAGAATGCCGTACCGCCAGCGGAGCCAGCCAGTGTGCAAGGTGCTGCGAAGACTTTATCTCCAGGCACACTTCACGGCGCAATGAAGGAGGCATTTGCTGGCCCCTACGCCTAGGGAAAACATAATACGTACGGAGAGTGATCCAACTGCGGTCCAAAAGGCTCCAAAGAGAAGGAACACCAAACGGGGTGGCACAGCAAAGAGGTTAGCAAACAAGATAGCGCCGCTAAGTCCCTGTCCTACGCGTCAACTCCTGAAGTACGACAGAAAGCAAGGGCAGACAGCTACATCCCCGATCAGCCGGTCCTCCCGGACGATGAAATACAAACTTTGGGAGCCGAGGCAAAACTGCTGCATGATATGATCGTGCTACACTCGAGTCAACCGGAACGATTTGTGTCCTTCATCAAAGTCGAAGTACTAGAAAGTTACCACTTTTATCGAGAGTTTGACAGTCCTTCATTCAACGTTGACTTTGAAGCCGTCTGGTCCATGTATAACCTGAAGAGACTAGACACCGCGCTAATGAGGGTCTGGACACTCTGGCAATCTAAAGAGGCCAGGCGTAACAAAGCGGGCATTGGGTTCATCGATCCGTGCATCTTGCACGACCGCCACATCGACGAAGCATTTGAGTCGGTCGTTGATTTCATCTCCGAGGCATGGCTCGCGCAAAGGGACAGTGAACTGCTAATCGTGCCGTATAACCCTCCGTGAGTTCTTTACTAATTGCGTCCAATTTTGTGTTCAAGCAATTAATTAAATAGCTGAGTGTGTTTACATGCATCTCATCTGGTCTATGCAGCGACCATTGGGTCCTTCTCGTGATAGTCGTACCTTGGAACAAGGTCTTCTACTTTGATTCTCTCAAGCGCGGAGAAGGACTACCCCCTAGGGACTTCTCCAGGATTCGGCGGAGCATTGACGAGGCGTACACCAAATTTAGGGCAATGGGAGGGATGGCGCGCTGGAAAAAGTCAAATCCTAGGCTCAGCCACGCGTTTGACTTCCCGTGTAGGCAGCAGCCGGCGAATAGCGTGACATGTGGGTTTTATGTGTGCGCGCACATGGACGCGATGGTTCGTTGCTGGAACCCACTATCCACTGAAAAAGACTTCAAGGACTACATCGCTCTCGACTACGACTACTTACGAGATCAATGCCGCATGAGAGATGTCTTTGCGTACTTCTTGAACCAGTATGTCGTCAGGCCAGGCGGTGAATTTTACGCCGGCGTAGAGCTGCCTCCCACCTCCGGAAAATGTTGACTTACTGATAACTTAGTTCATATTTGTATAATCTATTCTCTTCAATGCAACGTAAATTTCATTTCGAGTTGTAACCCTATAACTTAGTTCATATTTGTATACTCTATTCATTATCAACGTAGATTTCTACCTTATTCTTGTTTCAATACAATGTTGTTATATTGTGCCGTCTACTATCTTCTTGCAGGATATACATCTTCACGATCATCGAACGACTCCTCCGCAACATCATAGAAGCTTGATGACATATTTAATTATTATGAATTTCAATGTGCTTGGGTGTAATATATGTGCATTAATTTAGATTTGTGAATTTCATATATTGTGAATGTCTTGTACTATGTTGTCAATATATATGTGCCGATTTCTGAAGTTCATATAATTATGAATGTGCTTTTGATGCTTTGTGCCTCGCAGCTGGGGCTGCTGAGAGGCTGTGTAGCTGGGGCTGCACAGCTTGGGCTTTTTTACAGAGGGCATGGCTAGCAAATCCTGAGGCTAGCCAGCAAAAAATGGTGCAGGGATGCACCAGGATATGGTCATCACTGACGGGCGCAACATCAGTGCTGGCTTTTCCTGCGTCAACCTTATCACTGACGGGCAGAACAAAGAGAGCCGTCAACGCTACAAATCATAACTGACGGGCAGATAATCCAAACCCGTCACTGGTAACCAATTATCACTGACCCGTCAAAATAGGCTACCCGTCACAGGTAACACATTACGACTGACGGGCAGGAAACACTGACCCGTCAAAGGTAAGCCATTATCACTGACGGGTCGATAATGGTACCCGTCAACGTTAGATGTCATCACTGACGGTGCCTCTCTATGCACCCGTCAGCGATGACTACTACAGGTCTTCCATGGCGTCCCCCCAACTGGTCATATGTGACGGGTCCGTGTTTCCTGCCCGTCAGAGGAAATGTGTTATCTGTGACGGGCGGGTGCACCCGTCAGTGGTAACATATGTTACCACTGACGATTAGTTCCTGACGGGCGCTCCACCCGTCACAGGTGGGCTGTTTTCTGCCCGTCAGAGATGACCTGTTCTGTAGTAGTGATCGATTGTAATCTGTTAAGATACAGTTATGAATATTTGATAGTTGTGATTTGATTACATACAGTTATAATGATCTATGAATTTTTTTTTAGATATACTTATAAAGATCTATTAGTTTGGTGCTCTAATAGAACGAAAGTCAACTAGATTAACTGATGGATGTTTGTATTTTTAGAATTTCTAGTATTATCAATTTCTTTTCTAATTAATCAACTATATATTTTAATATATAATAATAGATACGAGTTGTTGCCTTGTAGGAGTAGGGAAATATCGATATAAGGGGTACATATGACGGTATATGGTTCTGGCAATTCGCTTTTCCAAGTTGTACCACAGAGCTGAGCAAAGGGACGGCTCGAAAAGTGCCAAGCGTACTGAGGGAAAGGAAACGGGCGGCGTACCGCTTGACTGTCTTGACTAGTCCTGGCCACGTGGGATCCTTACCTATACACGACGACGACATGGCAATTGGCAAGTGCACCGACCTTTACGGAAGCAAGCTAGCAATGTTGGTGCGCGTTTGGTGGTCAAGCTAACCGAACTTGTCTCCGAGGTGGCGAGCGCAGCAGCGCGCGCGTCACCAGAACGTCGTAATCGCATGACACAGCTCTGCGCTCGCCACCAGAACGTCGTAATCGCATGACACAGCATGCCAGAGTAAAAAAGAACTGCGTCTACGTTGATTAACCGAATTAAGTTGCTTATACCCCCGGGATGCGGTTGCCGTTGCCGGCAAGGCAACTGGAGTACCGTATGAATTTCTGTATCTTTTTTCATGAGGAGGCACCTCCGATTCCACTACCAAAAAATGTTCAAAAGCATCGCCTGTCCGGGGGATCCAAGTTTTGATCAGGTACCAAAAACTCCGGCTGTCATAGGGCTTGTTAGTTAGATTGTAACTGCTAACAAAACTACTATTGGTTGTCTATCTGCAAAAGAAAAGTGAACATATGGTTTTTAGATTAATCTGAACCATCTACAGTATTTTTGAAAAAGAGTATTGAAGCTTCAACATATTATAAAAAACTGGGAAAAGATAACTTTTTTAAATAGTTAAATTTGCATTGCAAAGCCCACCGTACGTCACTGTTGGCAAAATCTAAAACTGACCGTTGATTGTGCTACAAATTTTTTTAACGAAAAATTACTAAAATATAATCAAATAAGACCATGGTATCAAGCAATTTCCAGGCAAAAAAGCCTACTACCAGAAATACAGAAGACATCCATCTTGTAGACATTTCTTGTATCCTAAGGGTAGTGGGTCGTCAGCCCGCGTCGCATTGAAGGTTTCCGTAGCCGCTTGTTCCATTAGTTGAGCTGCCTGGACAAGCGCCTCGCTATTTGTTTCTTTTGTCTACAACATCGCCCAAGCCTTTAGAAGATTGCAGATATAACAGAAAACAGAAAAGATTAGCCACAGTTTTCGGCCGAAAACATGCATAATTGCACAGTTTCCACACTGCCCATAACACAGCAGCCATCCCTACAGTCATCAATTGCCTGACATTACCCACAAAACTAGGAATCCACTACCCACAAAACTAGGAATCCACTGACCAAACAGATTACCAGTATCCATAGGCCTAAATTCCAGATTGAAGGCGCAGCTGAGAACACTCCAAATGTATCGCCCAAGTGAACATAGAAAAAACAAGTGACCAATAATCTCATCAGGTCCACAAAACCGATTATTCTTTGATCCTTTCCACTCTCGATGGAAATAGATTATCTTTTGTCAGTATGTCTTTCTGAACTACGAACCAGAAAAAACTCAAATCCTCGCAATTATCTTTGTTTTCCACAAGAATTTCTATGAGAAATTCACCCCCATTAGAACGAAGGATCTTATATAAAAAAGTTAGTCAGAGAAACAACCATTCTTAGTCAACCTCCACATCAGTTTATCTTGTTGTTCAGACAAAGAAACAACAACACACATCTGCTATATTTCGTCTACCATCTCCCTTCTGTCAATACCCAGATTACGTCTGAACATGGACACAGATGATGATATACTTTCATAGCCCCCCAGAAGTGAGAATCCCCTTGCTTTCTTTTAGCTTTGATAATTTCTTGGCCAGCTAGGTATTTATTTCTAAGCAAAGTTTTCCAAGGGCCTATGCTACTTTCCAGCTGCAAAATCCATTTACTAGCAAAGCCAAGTTCGTAGTAGGCAAATCAATCATCCCCCCCAAGCCCCCCTGGTCCTTGGGCATACATACCAGCTGCCAGTTGGCCAGGTGGTATATTTTCTAATATCCTGATCCTTCTGTCATAATAAACGACATCTAAAATTCGTTTTTAAAAAAGATCGATCGAATTTCTCACCATACCATTGGAATCTCCATTTATCGCGGCAGGCATAAAGAGTGAACAGCATCGAGCCATCTCCGCTGGCTCATGCCTATCGGTCTAGCGTCGGGATTGACGTTCGCCACGGTTTGATCCTGTGGCGATAAATTCCAGTAACGCCATCAGATGCTAGAGATTTCCTGGCTGTCTTATTCGACCCTGACATCTGTCCCTGTGTTCCTGATTTTACATACTAACAGCGTGGCGCGATGATGCCAAACTTTGAGATACGCTGACAAATGTAGGATGCCATTCCATCAATATAGCTACCACAACATTTCACGCCTCGCTTTACAATCTACGCACCATCTGACTACAGATCGAAGGAGGGCCGGCAAAAATAAGCCCCAAATGATCACAACTTTACACGATGTTATGCGTTCACTGTCATGCAAAGACAAACAAAACGAAAATTCATCCATCTCGCTTGCTCGCACGCACGCACGCACAGAGTAATGTGAAATTTCCGCCTCGCATAATGAAAATAAATCACCAAATTAAGAGCTACTACTACGTCTACACTACATGATGCAACAGCTGGTCGGGTCGTTGGTCGGGTACTCGTGGTGCACGACGGTGGTGGCGTACGACGGCGCCGACGGGTAGTACTCGTACGTTGACGGCTGGTGGTGGTAGTACTCAGCCTCCACCAGCGCGGGGTAATTACTCATGTACTGGCCGTAGGCGGCGTCGCCGTGCGCGCCGGCCAGCGCCTGCGCCTGCATCGAGTAGTAGCCGCCGCCGCCGGCGGCGGCAGTGGTGCTCGTGTAGCCGCGGCCCTGCAGAGTCCGCAGCTCGACGATGTCGGCGTGGCCCACCTTCCGGCGCAGCCTGCTGGTCAGGTGGTTGCAGTCGACGCCGTCGCCGACCACGCGCAGCAGGTTCTTGCCCTCCCCGGCCAGCGTCACCGACTCCACGCCTGAACGAATCCATTACAAACACGCCGTCGTCTTAAATTTTTTAACAAACAGCACATTGGGCAACTGCATCTGCGGAAACTCGCAAAAGCAGAGGAAAGAAGCTGATCGAGCTGCATACCATCGATTGCAGCTGCAACCTGCATGGCCTTGGAGTGGCACTTCTCGGAGCTCGCCCTGCATCCTAATCACCATCTCCGTCTGCAAGAACATCATCAAACAGGTAGAAATTGATCAAATTGGCATCGATTCGTCGACCAAAGAATCCTTTTTTCTTTCCCGAGAACACATAGGATAACAGCGTATCATCCATTAACAGAAGAAGAAGAAAAACAATCAAGGCATAAGTGAAAATTTTACAGGTAAAGAGATGTGTCCGTACCCTCATGTCGTTGTTGTCGCTCTCCTCAGGTGAGTAACCAGATAGGCCAAGTGATCAAGCAACGTGAATTGGTGTATCGGTGAAACAGAGCACCGTGTTTTCCTTCGCTTTATATAGTCCTATACCAGTAGCATGCCGTGCAGGCGAAGATTACAGCCAGTTAGATTTCATGGCAATTACACGTGCCTTATTTTTATACTCTTCTCCAGAAGATTCGTTGCGAATTATCCAATGATCCGCAAACACGGTCCGGCAATTTATAGGGTCTGCCTGCTCCACAATCGCCTGCTTTACCCCCTAGGGGTCAGTCGATTTTTTCCACCATTGGATTAAATCAGACGGCTAAATGTAGTTTCCGCAAAGCACAGTCGATTCTGGTTTTTTTTGTTTTTTTTCTTGTTTGGGCTGACAGCCCAAAAGAACCGGTGGCTTGTGGGCTTTTGAGTTTTTTTTTGGCTTGCGGATCGAGGGTCGGTTGGATTTGCATTTGGGATCAAACACAGCAGCAGGTGCGGTGCAGTCCACCCATGGCCTCGTTTCCGCTTCGTGTCCCACGGCATTCTGTGCGAAAGGTGGTGGTGGATGGATTAACTAGATTTGCAACAAAAGCACATAGTACTGACAAACCATAAAACACATAGTACTGTCATATTAGAAACCACATATTACTTAACGACGAGATAAAACACTTAGTTCTTAAATAACAGCAACAGAATATGGTGCGCCACCAAACTTAAAGTTCTGTAATCAGCTTATCAACATCTTTGACATCATCAAAAGTAACTAAAAAACAGATGCCTACTCGTCACTAGTTAGAGGCAAGAGTTCTGCCTTGTACAAACGGCTAGCATCAGGATTAGCAGGCGTGATGACATCAATCTTCTTAAAGCCAACAAGGCTATGGCCCCATTTGAAGTTGTGAGTAGTAACAGCGCAAACATCCTCTTCCGTTTCAAATCCAACCACAACAACTCCAGGGACATAGTGGTCAGCAACAGTGAAGTTGGAGCGGCCAAGGTAGTCTTCAAGGATTGAGCCAACAATGAATGAGGGTGTGAAATTCTTCTCCACCACGTTGGCATAAACAACTGTCTTAGTTGCGCCAAAAGGAACTTTGAGGGCATTCTTTGTGACGTTGCACATCTTGAAAAACACTTGTGGTTTTTTGTTTCTAGCTGTTGTTGTATCATCACATACAGTCTGCATTGGACATTTAAAAAGAAAAAAAATCAACAACAAATATACATGTAACATGAACAAATATGATATATTCTAGCTAGCTCATATGACCTAAGAGAAAGTAATACATGTCCTGATAATGAAAATTAAAGTTATACATGTATATTATAGATTGCATGTATGGTAGCCTCAAAAAAGTAGATGATTTGATAAGTTCCATATATAAGAGATATCAAAAGCCTGCTAAAAACAATTGAAATTGCAATAATAAGAAATATCAAAAGCCTGCTAAAACCAAAGACAAAAAAGAACCTTTTTTCCAGACTTGTCTCGATCACCGCCAGAAGAACCTGAGGCCAACAGATCCATCTTGCGCTTGTTGTAGTTGCTACCCTTATCCATCTATGTTGCACATTTTGAATATGTTGTATAATTGGTTCGGTTGCACATTTTGTAAACAACAAATTACACCAAAAAAAAATCTGCAACTACATCACAAAAAAAGTGCAAGTAGCATCATGGTTTATATATGTTTGAAATGCAGACTGTGATTGTTTTAGAAAATAGATGAAACTGCTAATCATATTGCACACATGCATAAAAATGAGGGGCTACGTTGAAAAAAAAATACAGGTCCATCTCGCAGAACACACAAACACAAAAATTCACGAGAAAGGGATTGAGGAAGATGAAAAGATTGAGGAAGATGAGAACTAAAGCCATATGAACAAAAATTAAGAACATAAAAAGCAAATCCAGATCGGAGAACAGAGGAAGAAGAAACCTCCGGCAGATGAGGATGTAGAAGGAACCTTCGGTAGATGAGGATGTAGAAGAAACCGTCGGGGAGAAAATGGTAGGCACTGTGGCTGTGCTGATGGACTCGATGTCTTAAATAGAGAAGCTGTAGAAGCCTTCGGCAGTTCCCGATGTGAAAAATGCACGCGTACACACCGTGTGCCGTTTTGAAACTGCCTCTCCAATTTCCTTTAATCCTGCAATTGTCAAAAAACAAATATTGTACATACGTGGGCCTTGGCCCCAAAAAAAAAGTCTATAAGAGACTCAATCATACGGCCAGCAGTACTTGCAGATCTAAAGAATATGCCAAAAGTGCTTCTGCACAAATCTCTCTAGTTTTACTTAGCTAACATGACCACAAAGCTAAGAATTATAAACACTACACACACCCCATTAACAACAACTTGAAGCTCATGCAATCTTGCCATCTTGCCGATGCGGTCATTTAGCTCCATCATCTCTCGCTTCATATGATCCAGATTTTGTACAAATGTTTGGTTCATGCGATCTTCCAGGGTCTTCTCTTGTTGATTGCAACTCATTCCTCTCTGAATTGAATCAAATTCTTGCAGATGCTGTTGGTACTCACTCAACCACATGAAAAATCCACATTTCTTGGCTGCCTGTGAAACAAAAATCCACAGTTCTAGCATCAGAGACATTTCCAAAAAACTCTCCATTTCCAGATGCATCAAGTCATTCTCTCATGAACTGACTTTAAAACTTGAGATCTGAGGGGGAGGGGGGGGGTCAAGATCATCAGAGCAATGCTCACCTCTACCCACGGCTGGTTCCTCGGGCACTTCACAAACCTTTTCCCCGGATTCTTCTTTGTCCTCGACGTGAGCAGCAGCAGCTCATGCCCATCCCCGCACCGTGGGCAATCGACGAGCGGGACCTCCCCCATCATCTCCATGGATGCCCGCGAGCTCGCCTGAGACATTGTCCTTCCACTAGGATTTCCAGAAAAAATGGGGAGAGGTAGGCATCAAAACCAATAACAAATCGAGAGGGAGAAAAGAGCACAAAAACCACATCGGAGAAACAGTGGAAGAAGAAACCTTCGGCAGATGAGCATGTAGAAGATGAAACCTTCGGTAGATGTGGATGTAACACAAGAATAGTCGGCGAGAAAATGGTAGGCGCTGTGGCTGTGCTAATGGACTCGATCTGTTAAATAGGGAAGTTGCATCTCCAAATTCCTTTAATCCCGCAACTATCTGAAAACAATTGTTTGTCGCTACGTGGGCCTTGGGCCCAAAAAAAGTCTTTAAGAAACTGAATCATTTATTAAGACAGAAATTACACCCAAAAAAAATAAAGTGCAACTGCATTAAAAATAAAGTGCAAACTAGCAATTGCACATTTTATAAACGAAAGTTACACTATTTTTTTTTGTGCAACTGCATCATAAGAAAAAGTGCAACTGCCATCAAAGCCAAGACAAAAACACCTTCCATCAAGTGAGGTATACAAAAATACAAGTGAACAGATCCAACCAAAACAACAACAAAAAAGCACGAAAGAGATCCAATGGCTGCGATAACTTTACCAGATCCAGATCTATAGAAAGAGATCCAACCAAACCAACAACAAAAAAGCACGAACCATTCAAACGAAAAGGACAGAGGATGCCATCTGAAACATGAACAAAAAGATTTTTTTTGGCTGTGATAACTTTAGCAGATCCGGATCTATAGAAAAAAGAAGAAGAGAAGCATGGGAAGAAGAAGAACTCTTGCTAGTGAAAAAGGAGCAGCGTGTTGGGGACAGAGATTGCGTGGGGACTGATGTACTATAAAAGCCAAGACAAGAGAAAAGCCCATCAAAAAGGAACAAAAATGAAAAAGCCCACTGGGCCACTCAATAAAAAACCCACAAAAATAAAAAGCCTAGCCCAAAACACAACTTGACCCCTTGTCCAAGAACATAACGCAAAAACCCTACGTGCGGGATCAAATCGGCTATAGGGACTCCCAAAAAAACACATCGATCTGGGGGGGATCAATGCAGCAACAGACCGCAAACACAAGAAAAAATGAGATGCATCCAGGAGAGATCAATGCAGCAACAGAGCGCAACACGGAAGCACATGTGATGGATCCAAGAGATACTTACTGGTCAGGTAAATATATTTGATCAAAACATCAAAACCCCCTTGTTTGGTTCAATCCGTACATTGGTTCGCCAAAAATACACTTCTCTGCAATCCCAAAAGAAAAAACAGTAACTAACTCCAAAAATGCAATATACGTAATGGTTTTTAATTTTGTCGCAGTGATGCAGGATAGAATAGTATCATCAATATTATTTGCAATAGGAGATGCAGGGCAAGACACATTAGCTGGCTGAGCTGCAGTTTTTTGTACAAATATACCACCAGGAGCATCATAAATGTATTTCATGATATCCACAACAAGAGATTGTGTTTTGAGGCAAGAAGAACCATTCTCATCCACTTTAAATTTGCTGAACATGACAGATATATCTTGCTTAGCCTGTTTTAAACACCACCAATTCAAAAAATAAAACTCATATGAGAAAAAAGAAAAAGAAAAACATAAACAGAGGATCAAGAAAAAAATATCCTTCATTGATTCACCAGGACTTCCCACACTTGCAGAACTAAAAATTTCCCTTGAAAAAAGGTGGGGCATTGAGAACCGCTACTTGGCTTGGCTTGCCCTTCTATTGCATGGCGCTTCTCTCTCTCTCTCACTCTCTCTCTCTCTCTCTCTCTCTCTCTGCGATTTCCACATACAGGCATCTACTTGTCAGCGGCTTTGCCTACACAGTTTGGTGCCATTTGCTTCTTGAGAATAGCAACCATGGCTTCTCTATTCTATTATTGACTACAAGACAAACTCCATCCGCTTCCGTTAAAAAGCAATTGCATCCTCACCTGGGCGACAAGGTTATCACCAAACTTAAGATCCAAAAAATCCATGAATGAATTATCAGCATCCTGTGTGCAATGATCAGCTTTATTGTCATTTACTGAAGGTGGAGCATAACATGTCATATTGATATGTTTAACCTACCAAACGAAAGACACACAAAAAATAACTTCAGCAACATAAAACGAAGATTGAAAAATAAAACATAGGGGGACAAAAAACATTCACTCCCTGGACGCTGTCCATATTTCCCTTTTGGCGACCGATCAAGACGTGAAAACTCTTTAATCATTGAACCCTTCCAAACATTGATTCTTGGAATACAATTAGAAGTAGTATGAGTTTCCAAAATCAAGAAAATCAAGATGCTGGACCTGCAAAAAAAAGAAGGAAAAATATAAAACACCAAACAAAACAAGAAAATAGTGACAACAAAAATACTATATCACTAATTAACTTACAGTCAATGCATAGATGCAACCCCCGAGTGTACTGCGGTAATGTGATCTCAACCTCCTATCCTTCTGATACTTGGAAATATATCCAATAAGCCATTCAAATCCAAATTTGGACCAATTCCAACCATGTACTGAGTTGACATCAATCAAAGGAAGTAGGTACTTGGTGCTGGGCAAAGTGCTAGAGTTTGGGCATATAAAGGTAGCTAAAGCAACAATCATGAAACATCTAAACGAATCCTCAACAGTGATATCCTCTTTGAGTAGAATCTTTGATCCAAAAACTTCACCGAGGGCATAGTTGTCCGACCAAATATAGCCAGAAACTCAACCTTCGTAGCCTCGGACTCATCAACATTTCACGGCCTTCATTTGGGATGCCTAGCACACTGTGAAAGCAATCTACAGATAGAGGGATCCTCCCATGCCGAGTAACAATATCACAGAATTTAACATTACATGATCAGCAACAAACTGTGCAAATTTCCGGGGCACAGCACAACCATCAAACATCAACAACGAACCAAATCCTTTCTGGCGGATAAACTCCTTCACAGGATCAGACAAACTTTTGATAACCTTGGCAAAGTATGTAGTGTTGCATCTACTGAAAGGAACAACAGATCTAGGCTTGCTGACATACTGTTTCTTTTGACCCTTGTCATCCTGCATAAAAAACAAATAGATCAAAATCAAAATCTACAAAAAATAAAAATAAAAAATGTAATTCACCTTCAAATTTTTCCGCTGACCAAACCTCCGGCAAGCCTTCCTTTTCAAAGACCGGCCAAGCTGAAAAATAAATAAAAGAAACAAATAAACTGCTCCAAAAATGAAATAAACAGTGGATTACATAAAAAAGCTTGTAATACCTCCAACATCAAATCATCAAGAGAATCACTAGATGACGATGCAAACTACAGAAACACATAAACACATAACATTTAGTCTCAAATTCTGTAATTACCGAAAAATGGCAATGCGATATGAAAACATAAATGACAAAAACAACTTACCCCATCAATGTTTGGATTATCGCTTGGCATGTAATCAGACGAATCGTGATCGGCGACTCCACATTCATCAGAATTCATAGAATTGTCGCTGACTAAATGAGCATCATCCATATCCATATTTCTGAAAAAGTCTCCAATAACTCAGAACATGAAAAAAACTATGAAAAATACTTAGTTCAACACCTAAAAATAGATCAACACCTCAACCAGCGTTATGAATGAGCGCTGCAGGTCCGCAGCCCCCTAGTGGTTACCTATCGATCCCTGATCGCCTACTACCAGAGATGAATACAGCTCTCTATTAACAAAAACAAACAACACAAAATAAAAAATGGATAGCTAAAAAGCACCCAGCACGGTTGCTCAAAACCAAAAACAGCACTATCAAAAACCTAATTGACACACCCAAAAACCCTAGTTCACGCCGAGTCCGCGATGACCACCAACAAGTTAACAAAAAATCGAAGTGCAACACACATACCCATATCAGACCCCGCATCGGGCCACGCATAGATCAAAAAAAAATCTAGAACGGAACTGCCCAAATCGAGTCGAAACTAACGATGAGACCAGAGTACAAACGATCGGCAGAGGAGGGGATGGCGATTCTCATCTAGGCTAGGATTCGACGGAAGGGGAGGAATCGAACCGGGTCAAATCGATGAAAAGCGATTGCAGAGCGCGATGCCGGCAAGGAGAATGAGCGCTCGGGAGAGGAGGAAATCCAGGCCGCCGTGCTACGTACCACTCGCACCCTTCCGTCTCGCAGTCGTCGTCGCCGCAATCGCCTCTTCCCCTGCACAGAAGATGAACAGTGGGCGCGAGAATCCAAAAATCCCAAAGTGGAGTTGAAGTCCGCCGCTCAAAAATCCGGCCATTAATTCAAGCCCAGGCCATTACGCGGGCCGTCACTGAACCGGCGCACAAAAAAAAGGCCCACGCCCCACGCGGCGCGCTGGGTCGGTTAGCACGAATCACCAAGCACGCAGATCGGACGGCCCGCGAATCGACTGCGTTGAGCAAAGAAAACAAACGCCTGTGAAATAGCAGAACCGCAATTTATATTGCAAACAGCACTTGACTACCCGAAGAAGACTTGACCTAATTTGAGTGATCAAGTTGAGTGATCATGCAGCGCGATCCTGGCCGTTAAACGCACAGAATTACCGTACGGGTGTTGGTGATACTAAATGATTAGCTCACAAAAATCGCAGGGAAGGTTAGAATTGCTTACCAGTTTGTCGCAGACTTAAGCAAACATCTATGACGTGTACAGAAGCTTCCATTTCCGCCATGGGTATTCTAATATCCTAAAGAAGTTCTTGATATGGCTAGTGCTCGGATATTACCGTGAAGCAGATTTTTTGTTGTACTCTGTCGGAGTCTCTCTGTCTCTCTTCGAAATAAAAGTTATTCTATGACTGTTTCGTAAAAGGGGAGAATTATATTTTATTTAAGAACGTTTCAGAGTACAATGCCGTTCACAAAGGAGCACGATGGAGCACAATGCCGTTAGACACGTTACGATCTTAGTGGGCTGATCTCTTGATGGGCCAGAAGGCCCATAATCCCTTACACGAGCTCGTTATGCTCAAGAAGCACGAGAATCCTACTGTGCGGTCGCCCGCGATAAACTCACCACGCGCTTCTTCCTGGATGGGGTTTGGTGCATTGTAGGTCCTCAACCTATTTGTAGGGTGTCACGTAGGTCCTCGTACTATGAAAATCGTCATCTAGGTCCTCGAAGTTTAGTAAGTGTTCCATCCAGGTCCAAAGTATGCCCGACCCCGGCTGACCGGCCACTTGGCACCGTTGACCGTTGCCACGTCAGACAGGGGGCCCCGCAGGGTAACGGCGGTTGATGGAAATATGTGATTCCCCACTCCTCATTCTCTCTGTTTCTTCTCCTCTCTCGATATCTCTCACGGCGGCGGACCTCCATCTCCTCTCCTCCATCTTACCGGCGGGTGGCGGTGGCTTCTCGGTGCTGTGGTCGAACTCGGCTGTTTAGACCCCGCCGGCGTGGTTCGCCGGAGCACCAGAGGACAAAAAGAATGGGGACCTGGCTCCGGACGACATCATCGGCAGCAGCTATTGCGCGGAGGAGGTCGGCGACGATTGGGGAAAATGCTTGGGGAGGTTGGCGGCGTGGTCTCGTCGACTGCAGCAAGCTTGGGGCGAGCGGGCGTGGTGGTCTGGCTGGAGGCGGAGGCCGGGATTGGCGGCAAGGTGGCACGGGATGGCGGCTGCTAGGCGAAGCCGGGTGTTGGCGCCGGTTCCCTGATGCGGAGGGAAATCTGGGTGGTGGTAGCGGCCGGAGCTCGGGTGCTTGGGAATCTCGCCACCGGCGACGGCGGGTGTGACCTTGGTGAGCTCAGGCGTGGGAGGAAGGCCGGCGCGTGGTGATGATAAGAAGCTACGTTGCTTGAGGATTGGAGAGCCCTTGCTGTAGGGGAAAGAGGAGAGAAGGGCGGTGGCGTGCTCGGGTTGTCCGTCGGCCGCGGCAAGCGAGGGAGGAGAAAAGAAATCTGGCCGGCGGCGGGCTGGCCGAGCTACAGTGTAGTCCAATGCAGTGCTCACGATTCAGAAATGCAGAGATCTCGTGGTCGATAGTGACAAGGGAGCATGGGAGAGGGAGTGCTTGGGGGTTGAAGCACGCAGAAAAGAGAGGACAGAAGGGAGCCTGAGCTTGGTTTGGGAAAAATGGAGCTCGGTTTGATGGCCTGAGGAAGAAGATGGAGGAGAGGAGATGGAGGTCCGCCGCCGTGAGAGAGAATGAGGAGCGGGGAACCGCCGTTACCCTGCGGGACCCCCTGTCCGACGTGGCAACGGTCAACGGCGCCAGGTGGCCGGTCAGACGGGGTCAGGCATACTTTGGACCTGGATGGAACACTTATTGAACTTCGAGGATCTAGATGACGATTTTCATAGTACGAGGACCTACGTGACACCCCTCAAATAGTTTGAGGACCTATAATGCACCAAACCCTCCTGGATGATCTACATGTGGCACGAGGTACACACTTCTTTTTTTGAGACGAGATGCACTTCTTATCAGTCGTTTCTGTCTTCATTTCTGTCATAGCTACGGGACTAGACAGTATACTTTAGACACCCCCGATCGGTTACGTTTACCTCCGGGAGTACCAGTGGAGTACGAGCAATTTGTGGTGTCCGTCGGGGTGAGGCGCGCGGGAGCACGACCGGCGAGACGGAATATAAAACACTTGTGTCGGGGATAAATGGAAACTCTCGTGTCGGGACGAAGTGAAAACTCTCGTATTGATTTCAGGAATTACTGTTTATGCGAGGGAAAATGGATCTCCTCTCTCTACCCCTATGGGGGGTATTTATAGGGTTCGGGAGTAGAAAGGTTAAGATTACAATTATGCCCTTCAGACGACCACACAACCTCAAGTGTATTTTGGTCTTTTTACAAGAATCCTTATGAAATATTCAAACTCTAATATCCTAATACTCGCTGCTGCGGTGACGTGTTGTCCTGGGTGCTGGGACGGGGCGCAGCCTCGACGCCCGCCGGGACGGAGCGCGACCTTGACGTCCGCGGGAAGAGACGTCGGCCTTGGCATCCGCTGGGGCGTAGCGTCACGTCGACGTTGTTGGTGATGTCCGCGGAGTCTATCGATGTCCGGCGAAACATGTTGATTCGGAGAGGGGGATCTCGACGCTGTCAAGAAGAAATCCATCAGTCCGGGACCCTTCCCCCAACAGTTTTCCTTCTTCTCTCGCTTCTCCAAAGCTCCTAGCGCATGCATGCATCTCTCATGCTCATGACACACTGCGACCGCTTTACCTTCGAGCCTGACGCCACCTGGCAGCCACCTTGTAGCGGTAAGCCGGTGTCGCCACCACAACCAAAGGTTCACTGAAGAGATTTTATTTTCTGTTATTTACTATGTTTTTTAAACATCATGAAAGGAAGGTCTCCTATCGTCGTAGCATCACTACGGGTCCACCACTGGTCTCTCTCTTTCTTTCTCTCTAGCGTCGAGTGGATGAGTCAGTCGTTAACTCCCAAAATTATTCTTTTTTGCCTTTCAGTAGTTTTATATTTTTCAATATAAAGTCTCGCTATCTTTTGCACTTCCTAGGCGAGTACCCCGTGGGTGGGCTCACTTGGACGAAGGCTGCGACATGTACGCCGAAGATTGGAATCAAGCTGACTTCGATACAAATAATCTACTATGAATGTTTTTCTTCCTGCACCACTATAGTTTGGACAAAAGCCCTTCAGGTCCGACTTTTTATAGAAAGCCAAAATGGCACCAAAGTTCTGCTAGGGTTCCAGCTTGTAATAACGACTACAAAAGGATAACAAATCTACAGTCTACAATCTCCCTAGCAAAGAACAAATCACGCCAAAAACTACGCTACAGCCTGCGTGTCATATAGATTGTCGATAATCTACTCCCCGTTGTTGTGACAGGCAGTAATCATGTTCTTGCTGCAAGATCTGGAGCGTACGGGAATGAAGACGTGTAAGTCCAACACATTCATCTACTTAAGAAACTAATGGTAATAATGTTGTTCGCGCAGGGTCTTTCATATCAAATTTGGTACTTTAGCCTTTGTGTTTTTGATCAAACAAGAAAGAAGGAAGCAGGAGTTCTTTGGTCTTTAGCCTTTGGTATCATTTTATCTCTTCTTCTCTCCAGAGTCGAGCAAGCTCATCGCTCGCTTTTCTCTTAGCTGTCATATGTGTGGCAGATAAGGACCATGTTCTGCGAGGATATCGAGCTCGTCGATCACCTGGGAAACAAAGTAAACGTATGATCTTTCAATTGGAACAAGAAAAGGGGGTAATTCATGGTGATGCTCAATTAAAACACTACATCACTAATTATTACAAGGTCCTCTTTGGACTACCTGCGGTGAACCAGATCACATTGGTTGAATCTGGGCAAGCAGATATCCCTCAAGTTTTCGAGGAAGAGAACGCATTTCTTATGGAGACCTTCTTCAAAGAAGAGGTTAAGGTGGCGGTATTTCAAATGAAACATATAAGACACCCAGTTCTAACGGTTTCCTACTAAGTTCTATCAGAGATTCTAGGATGTCATTAAGAATGACTTGATGTCTTTGTTCTCAGAATTCCACAAAGGTGGGCTGCCACTATCTAGCCTCAATTTTGATGTGATTGCACTCCTACCAAATAAAGAGGATGCTACACAAATAACAACATAGACCTATTTGCCTTCCGAAGTCAGCTTCAAATCTTCACAAAAGTTGGTACTAATAAGATCACTGTGGTCACACACAAAATCATCCGGCCTACTCAGGCTGCGTTTATGCCCGGAAGATACATAATGGAAGGGGTTTGTGGTCTTACATGAGATGATCCATGAATTACACTGTAAGAAACTCGATAGAGTTTTATTTAAAATCAACTTTGAAAGGCCTATGACAAGGTCAAATGGCCCTTCCTCCAACAATTATTGCGCATGAAGGGGTTTGCACCCAAATGGTGTTCTTGGGTCAACAATTTTGTGCAAGGTGAGAGTGTCGGCATAAAAGCAAATAACGATGTGGGACACTACTTCCAAACTTTCAAAGGGGTTCACCAAGGAGACCCGATGTCCCTGATTCTTTTTAATGCTGTGGTAGAAATGCTGGCTATTCTAACAGAAAGAGCTAAAGAGGATGACTATGTTTAGGGATTGGTCCCACACCTGATGGATGATGGGGTGTCCATTTTACAATATGCCAACGATACCATATTGTTCATGAAACATGACATGGATCAAGCCAAAAACATGAAGCTCCTGCTATGCATCTTTCAATAACTCTTGGGATTGAAATTAACCTCCACAAAAGCGAGATCTTCTGTTTTGGCAAGATACTCCTATGCTTATAGACCTAGTGTTAAGTAGCTTACCCATGTTTCGATGGAAAATACTCCTATCCAGATAATTTACGGTTCAATCGACATATTCTGCTCTAGTACATACTCCAAATCAATTCCAGTACATTTGGAAGCTTAAAATCTCCTTCAAAATTAAAATATTTGCATGATACCTGAGCCATGAGGTTATCTTGACTAAAGACAATCTTTCCAAATGAAATGGAAAGGCAGCAAATTGTGTTGTTTTACGATAAGAATGAGATGACATATCATCTCTTCTTCACATGTCCGTTTGCTCGTCTTATGTGGCAACTAATATTTATGACTTCCAACCTTCTATCCCTCGTAGTGTTTTTAATATGTTTGGGAATTAGCTAGCAGATTGTGGAAACATATTCGGATGCAAATACTTGTGGGGGTTTGCACTATTGTTTGGTTGTTTTAGTGTACCATAATGATTTGGTTTTTGGTACAAATGTTTTACGGGTACTTTTTATGGCTATCAACTGGATCTACATATGGTCCTTTATGTAGCGGCAGGAGGCACAGGATGCTATGGCTACTGGGTTCAACTGTTTGGAAATAATCACACCGAGTTTGTCTACCCGATTTGAGTGGGTAATATACTCTGTGATGAGTAATAGGCTTACCAATGTTTGATGTCCTATATGCGCTTTGTGTATTGCTTGTCGTTTTCTACGTGGAACCTTAAAGTTTTGTATGTACTTACTTAATATAATATACCACCTCCATTTTCTAAAGAAAAAGAGATCTCGGTGGCCAGAGAACTGCCGCCTTTGCCCTCTCGCGAGTCGCAATCTCATTTGTTTTTGCGTGAACCACCACCATCACAACCAATTCCATCGTCGTCATCATCAATTTTCAAGCAGCTCACCCGATGACTTCCGCTTCCAAAACGCGGATCATTGCTGCCTCGTCCGTTTCTTAATCTCGCTGTCATCCGTTGGTCCCAGATCTGCATCCTCACTAGCTTTTTACTACTCAATTGGGCGTCAGATGAATCCCTTAATAACTAATTGATTAATCACGAACCTTCAACACAACACTACACTGAGCCTGGTACGTTAACTTCAAAAGAAAAATAATGTGTAATTTTAGGTGTGTAAAATTACAAAAAAATTTAAGCAACAGAATACAAAAAAAATTAAGCAACAGAATTAGCAAAGTAAAAAAAAATACTCAAGAAGTCTACGCTTCAATCCGTATACATACTTGCCGCTTCCAAAAGATTCCGTAGTATATTTGCGATTACTAGTTACTTAAAAAAAACAGTAGTATAATTTTTGCGTATCTTCGTATGCTCTACATTATGGAGCAGGTGTCCGCCGGGAGTGGTACTGGTAACCGTATGCGCTGGCTGGGTGCTCGTACACCGGCGCCGGCTGCGACGGGTAGTGGTTGTAGTAGTAGTACCCTGCCTGCGGGTACTCGACCACGGCGGCGGGGGCTTCCGGCTTCTTCTTCTCCTCCTTCTTGGCGTCACCGACCTGCACCAGCTGTGCGGGCCCGACCTTCTTCCGTAGAGCGCTCGTCAGCTTGACGGAGTCGACGCCGTCGCCGACGACCACCACCTGGTCCTTCTCATCCCCAGCCAGCGCCACCGAGTCCACCCCGCCCGTCGCCGCGACCAGTGCCATCGCCTTGGACCGGCACTTGTCGCACGTCATCTGTACCTTGATCACGATCTTTTGCGTCATCTCGCTGCTGTTCTTGGGAGTATCAGGATTCGACGCGAGTTGCTGAGATGAGGAGTTTGAGGCTGATGGTAACTATATGGATGGATCAAGAAAGACGAATTAAGCGCACACAAGAATAGCTAGAAGCAAGTTTCCCTTGGAGGGAGCAGAGGACCCGGCGTCCAATTTATAGGAGCTGTGGTGCGTACACCATGGTTGTGAAATCAAAAGGCGTTTCCGGGAGTACTTAGAACGCGATTGGAAAGGAGATTGAACGAGCATTGTTATATGACTTGGCGCTGGTCCTTTAGTTGAAGAGAAGACTTGGCAAGAAACCGTGTTCGCACTACACTAATGGTACACACACCGGAGTGCATGTGCTTCATTAGTTTGAGTAGGTGTTCAACTTGACGACAAAGCATTCTCCTTTCCGATCTGGAGTCTTCGAAAATTACTTGCACGCATTATTGGCTTGGCTAAGTGTAAAATTGTCGTTGATATATGTTTCCGGGAAGAAGATGAAGGCTCCTGCTGCTAAACCTCACACCGAACTGAATGTTCATCTTGGAAAGATGGACTTGGTCGGGTCTAATCAAGGGAGACGTCGACATAAGCTGTACGTGATGAGTAGTACACGCTGGACACTGGCTATGCTAAAGGATCTGTGGCTTGATAGATCGAGCTGCTAATCTCTAGTGTAGTGATTAGGGAGTGATTCGTAGTACGGTCCAGATCCGTAACAAAGGATTTATGGGAGTCGTTGACGGGTTCATAGTTCAAAACAACCGTTTGACAGGCAAGAGGCAGCTGATATATATAGTGTATACTAGTAGAGTGTCCGTGCGTTGCAACGGATATATATTTTAGAAGAAATAATAGTATCATAAAATAAACTATAATGGTCATTTTGCTTCTCAAGTTATATGATAATATATCTTGTTTAAAATTACTATGATACTATCCTTCAAAAGGCCGTTGAAAAGCTTATGTAGAAGTCTATAACTTTCTCAATTGTGTCAATTTGAAATTTAGCACAGTTTAGTCATAATTTTCAAATTTATCTCATTGTTTTGAATTTTCAAACCCTATATTAAATACCTGTCACGATTTCTTGCAATGCCATCCATCAATTCTCATATAGGGACTAAATAGAGACTACATTTACAGCATGAACCTAGAATTTGACCAAAATTTTGAAATTCTTCTTCTTCTTCCTCTCTCTTCTCTTCTTCCTTTTCCTTCCTCATTCCCCTCCTTCCCTTTCCCTCTCTTCTCATTCCCCCAATCAAGCTCCTCTTTATCCCCTTGACGGGCGGCTAGAGCAGCGCAGCTAGGAGGGGAGGCGGTGGTGACCGGCGACGATCCACAGTGGTGGCGGCACAGCAAGAGGTGGCGGTGGCTTGGAGGGGGCTGAGATAAGAGGAGAGAGAGAGTACACAGGTTGGGGTGGACTTTATTTTTTTTGGGAGCTCGCGGCGACGGTGCTTGAGCATTACGAGGGGGCTAAGGTAGGGGGTGGTGGCGCGAAAAGGAAGCGCAAGGAGGATGACAATGCATTTTATATAGGGGCGAGACCATTGGGCGGGGATGATGTGGTTGCGGAGAAGAGATTTAATAATGTTGTAGTTTGGTTAAGAGATAATGTTTGTTGGATAAGATATGATTTGTTAGGAGTTTGTTAGAGATCAATTAGTTAGTTAGTTACTTTTATTGTTAGAGATTTTTAAGTAAGACTAAAAAAGCAGAGGAGGAGGTGTGGAGGAACCATTACCACTAACTCTTATACTATAAATTGATATAGATATAGATATATATGATGTAATGTTAGCACTGTCAAAAGTACTAGGCTTGTGCCGTCTAGGTTACTGAAAAAAATGCAGTAGCTAGTGTTATATTCAGCCTTGCTCAAGAGAAGATCACTTCACAAAAACTTCGGGTCCGGGTTTTACTCGGCACGAACATTTCTTGTCAACTGATCAATTCATGTATTGATGCTCACCACACTATTATAACTCTCACCATCAGCTGCTTAATTCTCATCACTTCACTTGAAGATTCATACCCACCTGAGGTTTTCTTTTCCTCTTAACAACTAACGCATGATGCATGACTTTTGTTCCAAGCACGATTGGAATTGTGAGATGTGACCGTGCGAAAGCGAGTGATGTGTCCTTTTTACCGCTAGGCTCCAAATGCATAGCCGATATGCAGATCTCACAACGCATATATATAGGATTAAATTAACTAGAAGATGACCTTGACCTAAAGACTACCGATCCATGCCGCATCGTGCGGCACGTACGCTGAACGCGCTGCTGGGAGGACGCGTGAGGTTCGGTCTCAAGACTCAAGCAACCACTTCCTTCACTTGTTTAATCGGTAGTGTGGCCAGTGGACAGTATATGTCACACGAGCTAGTCCGGTCTAAGGGTTGTAGACTCGGTCCAAGAGTTGTACAGTGTAGATTGATTCGACGAGGTAGATAGAAAAAAGATGCAATAGATGAACAGTAAAATAAAAGAGACGGTACGTAGAGGGGATATTCTTCTCTTTATTGATCTATATCACTTCAACAATGCCAATAATAAGCCCCCTACTTATAGACTCAGGAGACCTTCATGCGTCAACGGATGAGGGCCCAATTTTATACTTAGGTGGAGGAACCTCCCCCCTAAGAAGGTGGAAGCGCCACCCCTAAGGTGAGCCTCACCGTTTCTTAACATTCTTCCTTGACATTTATCATGTATAGTCTATGTTTTAAAAACTCTAAAAAATTTAGTGAAGAAATACTTCTTGTCATGTTGCACGAATTACCTCGTTAAAAGCTTTGTCTAAGAAACTGCAGGAAAATTTATCCAAGGAAAAAGGGTACAATCTACCCAACTTTTTTGTCAGGTACTCGAGCTTCCCTGGTCAAGCTTTATTAATGAGTTTGCAAAGATTCTCCCCCTGAGTACTACAATTCTCTAAGTCTCATCATTCTGATTCCTTGTACACAAATTTTAAAGTAGATGCCGATAATGACTTAGTAAATAAATTTGCGAGATTTTCACATGACTTAGTATGCGGTATTTTAATTTGTCCATCTTTTACAATTCATGACTATAGAAGATCTTGAAGTTGATGTATTTAGTGAGATTGCTTTTCACATAACTCATCTGCACTTGTGCAATACAAGCTGTATTATCTTCATAGATAATAGTGGGGGTTTATGCGGTGTTCAATTCACAAGATTACTATATATGGTTGATTATCCACCAAAACCATATACATTCTGGTGAGGCTTCGTATAGTGCTATGATTTCTGAGTGGTTCATCTCGTCGAAGTCGATACTAGACTTTGCTTAGACGATTTCCAGGAAATTGCTTAGACAATTTCCAGGAAAACATGCCCAGTCTAGGACTTGGCTGTATGCGGGTCTGACAGGTACCCTACATCGGCATAGCCTATCATTGATAGGTCTTGGTTCTTTCTGTAGAACAAGACAAAATCCTTGGTTCCTTGGAGGTAGTGAAGTATATCCTTAATGCATTTCCAACGCTATTGGTAGGCTCAAAATTGTACCTTGCTGGCAAATTCACGGCGAATGCCATGTTTGTCCTGGTACAATTTGCGGGTATATAAGTGCTCCAATTGCACTCGAGTATGACAATTCTAGTTTGAGAACTTCCTCCCCACTTCTCTATGGCTGTATGGATCCTTGTCTTGCTGCAAGGGCCTCCCGATCATTGGGATCTTCGATGGATATGCTTTTCCAAAGCCAAATTGTTCCAACATTTTTTTAGTGTAAGTTGACTGATGCACTAATTTCCCTTCGGGGACATGCTTAAGTTGTAAACCTAAGCAATATTTGGTTTACCCAAATCTTTCATTTCGAATTCCGATTTCAAGTAGGAACTCGCTTCCTCTATATCCTCAAGTGGACTGTCAGGATCCAGAATTTAGATCATAAAACTTCAACTTTAATCATTTCCCAAGTCAAGATGTCAACTCAACATCTGCGATGGGGATATAAATATTCCATCACGAGTAGAGTGATATGATCTCGAAGAGCACGAGACGTCAACCCTGGCCTCGACAGCCGGCAAATGAATGCATTAGTTGGAGTGGAATGACATGGTTTCCTCACTCTTCCTTACCAAGCCAGAACCTCAACCCCAAACTCGCCTGGCAAATTAATGCACGGCTCGAGTAGGATAGCATAGTTCCCAAACTCTCAGTCAAAGAGTCGTTTCACAGTACCGATCAGACTTGACAATTTCATAAAGTGAATTCTAAACCCCCTACACACATTGTGCACTTTATAACAATACATGTAGAGCACATGAAGCATGCTATAACTATCCGGTATCACAACAGTAACTCTACGACAAAAACTGCAATAATATAGATATCTCTGAACGAGTAAGCTTCACAAACTTAATTCACATAATGGTCAAACAACCAAGTAGCAAA
This sequence comes from Stipa capillata, assembly GCA_019208055.1. Lineage (NCBI taxonomy): Eukaryota > Viridiplantae > Streptophyta > Magnoliopsida > Poales > Poaceae > Stipa > Stipa capillata. Next base: position 48,690 of record JAGXJF010004838.1, read on the forward strand.
CACACGACGGAAGTTTTATAGTGACTTCCATCGCAATGTAGCAAAGCCAAAACATGGCAGCAGAACAAAAGCATGGTGCAGCCATAACCCTGATCCAGGTCACTAACTAAGACCCTCAGCGACTACTCATGGTCGAAGTCAATCACCACGTAGAAACAACTCTCAATAGGCATGATCTCCTCTGCAATAAAAAGTTTCAACGTTACAAGGTGAGTATAAAAATACTCCGCAAGATTTAAGGTGAAAGTAGTAATGGATGCACCAGGTGTCAACAAGGGATATTTGTGGACTAGTTACATAAAACAAAGTTTTACTTTAATCAAGCTAGATAGATGTGAATCGATTACCAGATCAGTTTTATAAGGAGGTAAGTAGACGTTCTCCGAAGCTACTCTATTGCTTCCATCACCATCACATATGACTTTGTCTCAACTCTTCCTCAAACCTCCACGAGGAAGCAGTCACTAACTTCACTAATCAAAAGTTGATAGTTTTAGATTAACGTTGAAGTTGTCTAATTTGATATAGTTAATTACCAAGCTGTTCATAACCGCGGATATGGATATTTGAATAGATTTAACCTGCAAGCGTGTACAACTTTACCTATATGTATCGAACGTCTCCTAATGTCATGCAATTAGTACGCTTCATAAGGTGTACCAACAGAGGGTGATCCACCATGACTCTTACATTGCTTTCAACTTAACCTATGAGCTAGTTTGTGTACACCAGTCCGATCATTGACCTCGACACGGTCTCATAAGTTGTAAATCATGGTACATCCCCAGCCTCCTTAAGACTATGTCCACCTCACCCTTATATTGAGATAATCACACTACTTCATTGTACACTCACATTGCAAATGGAAATGGCGAACTGAAGTAGCTCATATGCTAAGTCTAGACAATGGTAATATCTTTCGTTTTGTTCAAGCAGGATCAGAGGTATCTGCTTTATTAGGGAGAATGCCCTCTGCAGTGGGTTATAAATCTACTCTTAGTACAGAAATGGGCTCTTTGCAAGAAAGAATTGCTTCTACTAAAAAGGGATCTATAACCTCGATCCAAACAATTTATGTACTTGCAGATGATTTGGCTGACCCTACACCCGCCACAACATTTGCACATTTGGATGCTAGTACCGTACTTTCTAGAGGATTAGCTTCCAAGGGTATTTATCCAGCAGTAGATCCTTTAGATTCAACCTCAACTATGTTACAGCCTCGGATCGTTAGCAACGAACATTATGAAACTACGCAAAGATTTGGAATTTAGAATTGAATAAAAAAACCTATATTATGCTCAAGGAAAGTAAATGTAGATAGGAGCTTATACCCTAAAAAAATACACTAGTTTCTGAAACTTAAAAAAGATTTTTTTCTTACATCTGGAAATAATTTTTCAACATAAACAATGTCCATTAGTAAGTTGCGAGGATTCCATTTTTCCTCATGTAGAAGTACGCTCATCTTGGGTCAGTATACATCATAAACCAGTCTTGCAGGAAAATGAAACAATCCACCATGTTTCCAAACATGACCTCTCGTCTAAGCCCATAATTATTAGTCAAGTTATTTAATTACTTTCCAGTAGTCTACAAATATCACTACATGTGATTCACCAACACTTACCCTGATTCATCCGACTATCCGAAGGATCATGACTCAAGGACTCTAGGCATGGTTAAGCATGTAATAATGATATAGAACCACCGGTTACTGACTTTACTAGCTATAATCATGCTAGGTTGGAAGGAAAAGCATAGAATTAGGGTTACAAGGCAGGCTAATGCAAAGAATAAGATTATTCACTCCGTCAAAATAATAGCTGATCACATGCAGTATTGCCTTTGAACACAAATAGTAAGTTTTAAATGATAGTATTGCCAACATAATCAAAAGGGGCCTGCTTGCCGTGTTGATCAGCTGTGGGGTACTGCTCAAAATCCTAGTCACTCATTTGATTACCTTCTGGATCTATTGAAAGAAAGCAGAAACACCGGGAAGGCAAACGATAACGTCATCAACATGATCATTATATGAGATGCATGTCATGGTATAGTATTCTCAAAATAAATACTAATGCGAGTAGAATCAAGTTAATTAGACTCCATGCTTAAGATATTGCATTCCGAAAAATCTCCAGCAATAAGGAAATAACTAGATTCACTTTTTGGGCAATTTAATTTACCTAGAGAACAAACATGCATGAAAATAGCATTAAAATATAAGATCCATTCTGAACATATTGGTATAATTCATATTTTCTGATTTAATATGAATTAGTTATGATTTTTCTATGTTAAAATCATATTAAAAGGTTTTCTATAATTCTAGATACATGATTTCGATTTAAATAAATGATAAATACTTCTATTACTCACTGATAACCAGCCATAGTCAATGAAATGTGGGGTCAAAGGCTTGGGTGGACTCGGTCTCCTCTGACCGGTCAACTGTACCCCGGATCGCAGGTGTTAGTGACTCATATTTTACTTAATGGTTTAAACACGTGTCATTATGCGTGGGTCCACCCATCAACAATTTAGGGTTTAAGTGAATGGTTCACTTATTTAAAAGGGTTAGGACCCACATGTCATAGGGTGTTTAGAGTTTAAACCAGTCAGTTTTACAGTTTAATCGTTCCAACAGGTAGACCCCATGTGGTAGCGACTCCACCAGTGTTTAAACCCCGGTGAGAGTGCACGTGAGCTCCAGCGAGCTTCGATCTAGTGCTACAACATGTGCCGAGGTGAACGCGTGCATGCATTCAGTTCGTAGGGTTGCCAGTGGGTGGTGGCGTAGGGCCCTAGGGTCACCTGAGGCTCGCTGGAGATGACCCGAGGCGGGCCAACACGGTCGCGCTCCGTGCGGGGATGGGTAGATGTCAATGGTAAGCTAAGAAAAGCATGCAAACGCCTCAGGGGCTCACCAGAAGTTCAACGGAGGCCTTGGTGAGGATGGAGAAGCTCGGCAATGTTGACTTCACCAGCGACGGCGAGTGGTGGAGCAGGGATCACGGCGGTGGTGCTTCAGATGTTCCAGGCTTCAACCGAAGGTAGGGAAAGGGTCAAAAGGATGCTAGAGGAAAAAGGAGCCGAAGGGATACGTTGGGGGTTCACTAGAGAAGCTTGGCAAGGACGGCGGTGTTCGGGGGAGAGGAGGAAAAATGCGGACATCCTCGGGACGTGCTAATCGGTGGAGCAGACCGAGGGAAGGACAGTGAAGCTTGTCGTCCAATTGGTGGGGGAGCGCTGCGTTTGCCGGAACACGAACGGTGAGCCACGGCGACGAGGTGTGTGCCAGTGGCGTTTTGAGCAGAGGAGGGCAAGACTTGGGAAGGGGTAGAGTGAGGCGCGGGGATTTTATCCGCATGGTCAAAACGAGAAAAGATCAACCGTGGCTGCTGGAGTCAAAAAGGGGGGTGGACGACCGGCTTTGGATTCAAGCACTACCGCGGCGGCTACCGTGTACGAATCACGGCACAGAGGATAGAGATGGACTCAGCGCGAGGTGGTGACCACTCTGGTAAAAGATCGCCGGCTGAGGTGGTGTGACGGTGGTGCAAGCAAGAGGTGGCCGCGGGCATGCGTGTAGGCAGCACGTAGCTGCTGGCAAGGGAAAGACGAAGGACCTAATAGACAGGTCCAGCTTGCCAGTGTCTCTACACTGGCGGGTGTGCGCGAGGACATTGGCGCGTCTCTGCTGGTCAAGGCCGGGTGGTTGGGCTGGTTTTTGGCCCGGCCGGTAGTTTAGATAGGTTTTTGTATTCATATTTATATTTATTTTTGTGTTTCTTGTTCGTCAAATGGTTTTGAATTTTAGATTCAAATCAAATATGTTTCAAATGATCTGTAAGTTTTTACAGTCTACTCGGAATATTTCAACCATGTAAAAGCTCATTTTCATGGAAATTTATTTTTAACCAAAGAACCGTTCAAAATACATAATAAAAGCTTCATATTTTTTGCCTATTCAAAATCATGATCTAGAAAAGAATGCGTGCTATCATCCGCGTATTGAAAAAAGATAAACCATCACGAACTACACGGAGGATAACTCCTCGGATCTAACCAGCTCTTTGAATTATCACAGTCAACACATCTACATTTACATTATGGAGCATGTGTCCGGCCGGGAGTGGTACTGGTAACCGTATGCGCTGGCTGGGTGCTCGTACACCGGCGCCGGCTGCGACGGGTAGTGGTTGTAGTAGTAGTACCCTGCCTGCGGGTACTCGACCACGGCGGCGGGGGCTTCCGGCTTCTTCTTCTCCTCCTTCTTGGCGTCACCGACCTGCACCAGCTGTGCGGGCCCGACCTTCTTCCGTAGAGCGCTCGTCAGCTTGACGGAGTCGACGCCGTCGCCGACGACCACCACCTGGTCCTTCTCGCCCCCAGCCAGCGCCACCGAGTCCACCCCGCCCGTCGCCGCGACCAGTGCCATCGCCTTGGACCGGCACTTGTCGCACGTCATCTGTACCTTGATCACGATCTTTTGCGTCATCTCGCTGCTTTTTCTAGACGGAGTAGTGGCAGGGTGTTCCAAATGCCCAGCTGGGAGTGTACTGGGATTCGAAGCGAGTTATATATGGAGGTGTAGAGTATGAGCCCAATGGTAGCTAGGCTTGAACCCTGCGGATGGAGGAAGAAAGACGAAGCGGAAACAAGATTGATTAGCTAGAAGCAAGCTTCGATCCCGTGGCCGTGGAGGGAGCAGAGAACTGGGAGTGTGTTGGGATCCCGGAGTACGTTCCAGTATATATAGGAGGTGGAGTACTCTTAGGGGTGTACGCGTGAACTGCTACACCAACCAGATTGCGAGATCAAAAGGCGTTTCAGGGAGTAGTTAGGAGGATGCGATCGTTTAGAGAAAGCAAGGCTTCAGTTCAGGGGATTCAGCATTTGTTAATGATTTGGATCTGGTCTGTAAGCTGAGGTGAAGACTTGGCAAGAAACCGCGTTCTCACTACTAGTCAGCGGCCAGTATGCATGTGCTTAGTTGGTAAGCGAGATTTTCAGCTGATGGGGAAAGGAGGGCAATATATTTCAACACTTCCTCTTACGTCTAGACTTCTTCAGACATTAGACGTGGGATCGATGTAGGTCACAAATATTTTTATAAATACTACGTTAGCTGGATCTTGAACTAGAGACCTCTTGGCTCTGATACCATATTAAATTTCATGCACCGAACCAGTTCACCCAAAAGCTTAAAACTGATGGGGAAAGGAGGGCAATATATTTCAATACTCCCCTCATGTCTAGGCTCCTCCAGACATTAGACGTGGGATTGATGTAGGTCGCAAATATTTTTATAAATACTGCGTTAGTCGAGTCTTGAACTCGATACCTCTTGGCTTTAATACCATATTGAGGATCGATGTAGGTCGCAAATATTTTTATAAATACTGCGTTAGTCGATCGAGTCTTGAACTCGATACCTCTTGGCTTTAATACCATATTGAATTGCATGCACCGAACCAGTTCACCCAAAAGCCTAAACTGATGGGGGAAAGGAGAGCAATATATTTCAACACTCCTCCTCACGTTTAGGCTCCTCCAGACATTAGACGTGGGATCGATGTAGGTCGCAAATATTTTTATAAATACTGCGTTAGCCGGGTCTTGAATTAGAGACCTCTTGGCTCTGATACCATATTGAATTACATGCACCGAACTAGTTCACCCAAAAGCCTAACCTGATGGGGAAAGGAGGGCAACATATTTTAACACTTATATTCCTGCGTGAAATTGGGCCGTCAAATTCTTATGGAATTTTTGCGTTCCAAATAAGTCCTAGTGTGTGTGGTTCCTGAACAATAATATCTGCTGTCTGACGTATCAGCTTAATTGGAAAATGGGACAAGGAACCGGCTGCAGAGCAAATACTTGCTCATGAAGATTCGTTAATCTCATCTGGATGGCGATGCATTACATTGACTAGATGGTTGGACGCGCTAATTACGCCCCTCCAAACAGACCCAGAGCTGATCAGTACGTAGGTTAATTAACGCACAGTGGGCACAGGAGGCAGTGGCTGAGCATTTTCACGTCAATTGAGTCTTGCCGATGTCAAATGCGAAGCCTAGAAACGCGAGGCAAGAAAAGTTCTAGCCTAGTATTCAAGCTCCATACTCTATTTCTATATGCATATCATGCACATATTTCTAGCTATGCTTGGAAGTTGGATCTACCCATAAGACCATGTTAACCTAGGCTTTTTGGTACGTGACAGGCCAGATTTACGCACACACATACTCCTTACAGCTACTATAGCTCATATGAGTTGTCCACCGGAGGTCCGTTTGAAACACAAGAATTGAAAAACACAATAACAGGGAAAAATACAGAGATATGAAATAAATGCATGTGTAACATAGAGGATTATGAATCCAATTTTTTTCATAAAGACCGTAGAAAAAGAAAAAACATAGAAATCTCTACTAACTGACTAAATACATAATGTTTGCTTAACTAACTTTCTAAGTTCATAATAACTAACAGCTTAATAAGTGCGTACTCCATATGTCCATTTTAACCATTTCGTAACAGGGTCCTAAGTAAAGTGAGGGCATTTCGGTTAATAGTGACAGCATAGAGAAGAAAAACAGTCTGTCTTTATCTTCTCCACTCTGCACCACAACAGATCCATCGCTCTCTCTCTCTCTCACTAATTTCTTCCCCACCATTGTGATCCAAAGCCAGCCAGCGACGACAGGACCGCGCCACCAACACGGTTGTCACTCCACCCTTGCCCTTCAACTGTCAAATCCTATCACTGTATCGAGCGGTGGTAGCGGTAATGCTAATGCTCAACAGTAGCTAAATATGGCGGCAGTCTGATTCAGCGACAAGCGGTAGTGCACGATATCAACCTCGACGAGTGTTGGAGGCAGCGGTGCGGTCCAGGCAACATTCATTGTGGTGGTAGCATGATTAGGTGCTTCATATGGCGTTCAATTTGCCTGATTTGTTCGAGTCTAATGGAGCTCGCAATAGTAGAGCGTGTTTGTTTTGCTTGATTTGCCTCGTTCCTTGCAAAGGATTGCAAAAAAGATGTCAGGCCGAATGTTTGCTTTCCTGTGATTTTCCTGTGAAATTGGTAGCTAACGAAAAATTCCTCCACTTCTATTACACCGACAGTGGTATACAAATCTTTTGGATAACGATAGCTAGTTAGAGAAGTGCTCCATCCAATACATAGGAGAATAAAAAATTGTTACTCCTTATCCCATCCCACTAGCTTCCCTTCACCACAGCATGGGAAGATTAAAACACCATCCAAACCGCACACTAGCCAACACCTCATGTTTCCTCAAGGGGATGACATGTTAGAGCCATCCATCACTGCACCACCCTTTTTTTCTCGTAAAGTCGCACCGCATACACTCACTATCTATCCCCAAATCCTCTCATGCCTCCACAAATTCATGTGACAAGGTTTTGTCGCGTCGAAGACTCCACTCCTCCCTCCTCGTCGATGCCCCACCACCGCCTCTCTCTCCATGCTGACCTTCGCTGCCTCATCTCCTCCCTCACCCACCATCTCTACCAAATCCACCATCGTCCCCATCCTCCCAACTTCATCGCCTTCCCTATCACCTTCCTCATCGAGCTCGCCGGCGATAGTGTCGCCACCATCATTAACACGTCCAACACCCCCCATCGACTCCTCTCTGACTCTTCCTTCTTTTGTTGCTCCTGCTCCTAGGTGGGATTCAATGAAGGCAGCGAGGAGATCCTCCAACGCCATCGCCCACCACTCTCCCCCCAAGCCATCACGCACCTCTTCCAGCTGCGACTTGAGGCATCGGGGTTGGAGGTGTGTCCTGGAGGCGGTCAAGAATGGGCCGTAAATTGTGCCCTCTCCGCCACGGTGATGGAGGCGAGCCATGTAAGGCATCCAACCACGTGGCGGGCCTTGAGCAGTAGCACCCGCCTCGCGTTCTCCCTGCATTGCTCCGCTTCTCATCGCGCAGAGGCTGACAAATGACTACCTGCCACTAGTGGAGGGGTGAGGGAAGGGAGGTGTGGGGACACAAGGCATTAGGGAGAGGAGGTGGCCACCAATGATGGAGGCAGTCCATGGAGTAGCACGTTATTGCCCGCTGCAGCTGCATAACAAGAAGCGGAGCAGGGGCGGCTCATGCAACAGCTTGGGTGATAGGAACGGCGATAGCACTCCACCCAAGAGGGACAACGGCGGCACGAGTGGCAACATGACAGTCGGCGGAGGAGGGACAACGACGGCAGCGTATCGAGGAATGAGACCTGCATTCACCCCCGACATCCCATCTCGGTCCTATCGCCATCGGTGGCTGCCGCTGATGTCAATCGGGTTTGGCCCTCTCCCTCCACCATCCTAGCTTCCCTTTCTCCTCTTTTGTTCATGTTGCCCAAGCCTACAGCTGAACCAAGGGAGTGGTGAGGCGGTCGTCGGATGCAGAGTAATATGGAAAGGGTGTGGAGGAAGAGAAGATGGGGCATTGTCTACCTTGGAGGGAGAGAGGGCCATGTATGGGCCTCAGGGGCTCGAATGGGCCCTACAGGGCCTCAGTATGAGTTGTTAGGATTTGATGAGGCTTTGTAGGGCCTGTGAAACTCGATGGAAAATGGAAGGCTGACACGTGGACCCGTGAACATACTTGTACAGTAGGGTGCTCGTGGCCACTCTCCCTTAACGCCCTTTTTTTGTGCCTTTATATATGTTAATAGCGATGTGGCACTACTACAGAACTAGTCATTCTAGACTCCTCATCACAGGAGAATCACTAAAATCTGTCTATAATTAGCCTTCTCACAAGTAGGTTTTATCAAAAAAAAATTGAAATACTCGTCTGTGATATACAAATCATGGCAGGCCATTTTTGCTACAAATCCGTTTGTGATGTGAAGCAAAGTCATCATAGGCAGAACTTGTTTCCCACCTGTCTGAACTTTTTTGGCCCAACTAACCCACCCAACAGCCCAAATACTCCTGTTGTACGTTATCCGGCCCAGCTAAGCCATCCTAACCCTAATTCTAACCAAGTCTCCCACCTCCGCCGCCCCCTCTCTCAGACCTTTCTCACTTCCACCCATTCCCATCTCCCCCCTTACTATTTCTCTCTCGCCCACGCCTCGTTTTTGCAGCTCCCGATCCAATGAGATTCGCAATCGCCTCCCAGTCCCTCTTCACTGATGACAATGACAGGCTGTGGTGGCCTCTCTCAGGTGCGAGCTCGCTTGGGTCAAGCGCGGTGCCATAGCACTCGAGGAAGAGCCGGGCATCTCGGGAGAGGAGCGCAAGGAGGACGGCCTTCCAGAGTGGCAAGGACAGCGCGGCACAGAGGAAGACGGTGGAGAGTTAGCCGAGGATGCGGTCCATCGCCACCAATGTCATCTTGGCCTAATCCACCGCCACTGAGCTCACCACAGCCAGATTTGGTTGCCACCGACGTCACCGAGGCCAGATCCGCCGCCTCCAATGTCACCACGGTAGGAGCTGCTCGCTGGCCGGTGGTGGAGCTCGCTAGGGTAGTGCAACGAATTTTTTCTTTTTCTTTTTTTGCATTTGAAAAACGTATCACAAGCGGTTCTCAAGCAACCATTTGAAATCATTTCTGATAAAAATTGTCATCACAGGCTCTTATTTATAGACGGTTCAAAAAACCACCTATGATGTGATTTTTGAACCACCTATAATAAGGAAATCTGTAGTAGTGTGGGTCATCACCGTGGCAGGGGAACGGAGCCGTCGTTGCTTGCCGTATTATGGAGAAGACAATAAATTTGACTATGCATCGCGTGATTTAGAGTTGGAAAATGACCTTTCTAGAACTTGGAAAATGGACTTGGTCGGTCCAGTCAATTAAGTCAAGGTACATCAATATCTGCTCTGACGATCTGAGTCAATAGGCTGATTACTCATAGATCTGCACTGCTTATCTCTAGTGTCTACTGAGTAGTGAGTGATTCAGAGTAACGTCCACATCAATGGCAGAGCAAAAGATTTTTGGGACGTAGTTGACGGGTTTATGGTTCAAAACACCCGTTTGACATGCAAGGCAACTGATAGATATGATGCACGTACAGGTACCGCTGTCAAAACTCAAAAAGTACCAGGCTTGTGGCGTCTAGATTACTGAGGAAATGCCTTCCAAGAGAACCCTTCTCAGAAACTTAGGGTGCAGGTGTGCAATCATTCAGTTATGCGGCACTGTTCCAGCCAAAAAAAAAGTTCACGCGGCACTGTTCCAGCCAAAAAAAGAAAAGAAAAGGTAACGCGGCACTGAACATTTCTTTTGAACTGATTCAATGCATGTATTTTTTGAAGAAAATGGCAGGAGCGCTGCCTTTCTTATAGAGAAAAAAGAAACAATGTACAGATAGTTATATATACATGCTCATTGGCCCAAGTCCAATGCTAAATCAGAGCCGCAAAGCGGGGTTAAAGAAACCTAAGACGGACCCCCGAGCTCGTACTCAACACGCTGGAATGCTAGACGTCTGGATCTGATGTCGTCCATTATTAGCAAGAACACATCAGCAATAGATCGGAACTGTTGTTGGAAGATGCGGGCATTACGCTCTTTCCATAGGTTCCAGAGACCATATACAAGAATACCATAGAGATGTCTCTGTTCCTTTTTACCAAGGTGCGTACCACGAGAATTCCACCAGGTTTGAAGGGTCTCCTATGTTCCCTCCAAGAACTTGAGAGGTCCAAAGCCATGGGTTGTCGCTAGCCTTCGCCAAATCTGTCTAGCGAAGGATCATCTCAAGGATATATGGACCGCTGTTTCCAAATGATTTCCGCAAAGAGTGTATATTGAACCATTGGGCCATCCTCTACCTTCCAACCTGTCTGCTGTCATAATCATGTTCTGAAGTGTAAGCCAAACTTGTATTTTACATTTGTGTTCTGCGTGTGCCTTCCAAATATTGTCACTCTGTAACCGGGGGAAGGATCCTTCAAACTAAATATTGTAGGCCGATTTGGCATAGTAAAGCTTGTTGTCTGTCCATCTCTAGGCAATTGTGTCTTCCTGATGCATGTTCCTTGGTGTTTGGGCAATTAGGTTCCAGAGTTTGATGAATTGCATCACTTGTTCTTATGTATTGATACGTCGTAGCGGTTTCAACCATCTATTGTCTTGTAGCTCGAATTCAACTATTATGTTCTTCCTCTTGATGATTGCAAAAAGGGCGGGTATGCCTTCCTTCAGTGCGATGCCGCCAAGCCACCTAGAGGTCCAGAATTTTGCTTTATCTCCTTTCCCAATTGTGATCACCGTAGAGGCTTGAAATAAGGAATTATCCTTGTTATCGCAGCGGGTTATTTGTCCATGCCAGGGTCTAGGCTTGGAGCTCCATTCAAGCCATAGCCATCTAAGGCGAAGGGCTGATCCAAATCTATCAATGTCCTTCATTCCAAGCCCTCCCTTCTTTTTTGGTCTGCATATCTGTTTCCAATTAACCAGGCATTGGCCGCCCGTGCATTCCTCGTCTCCCGTCCAAAGGAAAGCCCTCATGATTTTTTACATCTTCTTAATAGCCCACTTTTGGATCTTGAAAGCAGATAGGAGGTAGACCAAGCATGGTGAGAGGACTGATTGTATGAGTGTTAGCCTTCTAGCCCTGTTGAGGAATTTGCCCTTCCAGCCTGCCAGCTTCGTGGAAAGCTTGTCGAACAATGGTTGAAAATCTATTTTCCGCAGCGTAGTAGTATGCAGTGGCAGTCCCAGATAGATGCATGGGAATTGCTTGAATTCTGCTGGGAGTAGCTGGGAGAGCTGGTGAAGGTCAATGCCCTCACAGCTAATTGGGAAGGCATTACTCTTCTGCGCATTAGTGTGGAGACCTGTGGCAGCACCAAAGTCTTGGAGACACTGTAGGATAGCTCTCAGTTCTCCTATTCCTGGATTAGCAAATATTGCTGCATCGTCAGCATAGAGAGATAGTCTGAGGTCGTTCGGCACTCCTTTGATAGGCTTGATAAGAAGAGCTTCACTGGCTTTAAGAAACAAGCCTTGTAGCGGCTCAATAGCAAGGATGAAAAGAAGGGGGGATAGGGGGTCGCCCTGTCTCACTCCCCTCCTGTGCCAAATCCTGCCAGACTTTTCACCGTTGACAATGACCCGTGAAGAGGATGAGGCAAGGAGATTAGTCAGCCAATTACGCCATTTGCTGCCAAATCCCATTTCTGTGAACAACTCAAGCATGTATTCCCAGCTGACCGAGTCAAAGGCTTTCTGGATATCCAGCTTCAGGAAGAGGGCAGGAGTCTTGTACTTATGAAGCATACGGACAATGTTTTGAGTGAAGAGGAAGTTGTCCTGGATCCCTCTTCCTTTTATGTAGGCACTTTGTGTCGCGGATATAATTTTGTCTAGCTCCGGAGCCAGACAAGCAGCCATCATCTTGGTCAAGATTTTTCCGAAAGCATGGATAAGACTAATTGGTCTATAGTCCTTCAGGCCTCTTGGATGCACCTTCTTTGCTATGAGGACCACCTCTGCCTCGTTCAGTAGATTTAATCTTTCGGCATGAAGCTCAGCAAACTGTCTGACCGCCAGCACGATGTCCTCCTTGATTATATGCCAACATTTCTTAAAGAAGCCATTGGTGAAGCCATCTGGTCCAGGTGCCTTCTCCTCTGGAAGGCTATTGACAGCGCTTTGTATTTCTTGCTCGGTGAACTCTGCTTCGAGGTGCGCTAGGTTCCTTCTCTGTATCCCCAAAACTTCCCAGTTGAGGGTGACTGTGCGCTGCTCTTTGGAGCCAAGGAAATCTGTAAAGTACTTCTCTGCAATTTGTATCTTCTCCTTTTGATTGTACACTTCCTGGCCGTCAACCTCCAAGCACGGTATCCTGTTTCTCCTGTTTGTGCGTTAACCTTTAGCTGAAAGAACTTCGTGTTAGCGTCCCCTTCTCTTATCCAGAGCATCCGGAATCTCTGTTTTAGACGTGTCGTTTGCACTGCTACGAGACCCAGTAGTTTATTCTTCAGCCATGAGCGAAGGGCATGCTCAGGTGGCGTCAAAACCCTGTGTTCTTTTGCCTTGTCCAGCTGCAGAATGATCTCTGAGGAGACTGCGAACTGCATCCTAGTGTTACCAACAAGGTTTTGACTCCATCTGGTTAATGTTTTGGAAAGACGCCCTAGTTTTGTGTGTAGGCGTCTGAAGGCGTCAGGCGAGGCTACTGGTTTAAGCCAACTGTCCTGTATAACTTGAGATATCTCCGAGATCTTAAGCCACCAGTCTTCAAATTTGAAGGATTTAAGCTTGTGTTCGTGTTGCATTCCTGTTAGCATCAGAGGGCAGTGGTCTGAGACCATCGACGATAAGGCCTGGAGGATACAGTCCTGGAATTCTACATCCCAATCTGTGGAACAAATCATTTTATTGATGTTTGACATTGTTGGATTTGCTTGGCCATTGGACCATGTAAACGCGCGGCCGTGAAGCCTGAGTTCACACATCTGTGTGTAGTCGACCATCGATCTAAAAGCGCTAAGAAGTCTCGTGTTGATCTGACTGTTGTTTTTGTCGGATGCTTTAAGAATTAGGTTGAAGTCCCGTGTGATCAACCATTTATCAAGGGTAAACGGCTTGAGGTGTTTGATTTCTTGCAGAAAAAGGAGCTTGTCAGGTTTGGACTGTGGCCCGTAGAGACCTGTGCACGACCACTCCAGCTGAGAGTCGAGGTGCTTAATCTTGGCCGTAATGGAAAATGCTTTGCACAAGGGCTCTGTGAGACTAAAGAAGCAGTTAGAGCAAGCTAGAATGACTCCGCCCCTGGAACCTGTGGCCGGGAGGAAGTAGTAGTTATCGAGGAAAGCACTCCCTAAGACCCGCCTAATAAGATTGTCGTCAACCATTTCCAACTTCGTTTCCTGTAAGCAAACAATGTTTGCCTTGTACTATTCGAGGGCTTCTCTTACCGCGTCTTTACATGCGTTATTGTTGAGCACTCTTACATTCCATGATATAAACCTTACGTGATGAGGCGACATACAGTGAGGAGAACTCTTTCCCACCTGTACCTGTGCATGAGGGAGTAAGGAGCCGAGCTCCAGCAGCGATAACCTGCAGACGCGCTCGGGGAGCATACAGACACTCGCAAGCAGCACAACGAAGGCAATACATTAGGCGCGATGTGCAAACACCTGGGGCATCGCGCCAACAGACTGGTAGGCGAGGTTCTAACGATGGTCTGGAGTCTGAAGAAACTCGGAACATGCTGGGATACAACTAATGACCAGGAACTAGCCATCACAAAAGGAGCAGCTAGAACAATAACAGAACACATCTGGAGCTTAGGCCTCCCTACAGCACGGCGAGGAAAGAACCTAGGCCGTGGCATTGAGCACTGCCTGGACATCAATCTTGCCGAGCGCTCCTGCTAACGTCGCAAACGCAGTTACAGTGTCCTCTGTTAGAGGCTCCTTGAAAAGCTCTCTGTAGCGGGCGAAGTGTGCCGCCATCGGGTCAGTCCCATCCTGCAGAATACCGAGCTTCTTCATAAGAAGCAGCCTTGCCTTCTCCATCATCGGGAGTCCAGCAAAGTTGGGACCAAGCTGCTCTTTGAATTGCTTGTCTTTGCTTTTGGTTCCTGCCTGCTCTGGCAGCCTAGTCTTGCTTCTGGTGCATGGCATGGAAGGGATTATCGGGAGTGGCACTGGACGAGTGATCAGTTGTCTGAACGCCACTAGCGTCATGTCATCTTCAACCTCTGAACCACCGGAGTCTGTCTCAGCAGCGGAGCTTGCAGCTCACCCTGCTGAGAAATCTGTTGTTCCTTCCACTGATTGTCTGGTGTTCCCATGAATGGCATCTAGGTGGGAAGGGGTACGGTGGCTTCTGCTTCGTCCAACATTGGGTCCAGTCCTCCCGGTTCATCGAATGACAGGATGCAAACCTGAGCCATGGCTTCAGCTAAAGGTTCTAACTCGGTCTGAGAAAGAACTCCAGTCTGCTTCGACTTTGAAAGCCAAGATGGGGATCTCGACCGCTCCCGCCCTGTGTCAGCTTTCTCCTCAAAGCTTTGATCTGATTTGTCATCATCTCTTGGGTCTTCCCGGCGGTGTCCTCCTCCCCTCCTGTTGCGACCATGCGAAGCCGGACGGCTGCTGTGACCACAGTTCCTAGAAGAGCTCCTGTGCGGGCGCACGTCCCATCCTGTTGTTCGCCTTCTTGGCTCCCGTGGTGGTGGACTGCGACTACGATCTCTGTCCCTGTCCAGATTCGAGGGTCCCGAGAGGCGGTCATGGACGGAACGACGCCTCGTCGGGGAGAAGCTGTCTTTCTCTCCGAGTTCCCAGTGGAAGGAGAAAGCTTCCGGGCCTCGAAAAGAACCTGATGAGGGAGGCGATGGCACCCCGCTTGCCAGGCTGCCACAGCTGGATCCTCTGAATGGAAGCTCTGGCTCGGGTGGATCATAGTCGAGTAGCTGGTCGATGTGCACTAGGAACAGGTGTGCCATCAAGCGCAGCGGCTGGTCGCGTGGCTGCGTCTGCTGTTGGCGCGTGTCCGAGAAGGGGTCATCTGTTTCAGCTCAAACAAGAGACAGTGGCCTCCGTAGACTGTAGTAAACTCCAGCCTTTGGCACCGCCTCTGGGTCTGGAGTGGTGATCGAAACGCGCATACATCCTGTCTCCTTTTCCGCTAACGGTTCGTCGAAGCCGCTATCCTGTAAGCCAGCATGCGCAAGAATCGCAGCGACTGCATCTGGTCCCCATTCTGATCTGGGGACCCCCTCAATGCATAAGCACATCCTGTATCTCGGTTGGTTGACATTCCCTATTGCAAGATGAGACCATGGACGGAAACGGAGGTGGAGGTCCTCTTCATCCACATAAGGCCTGCGCAAGACCACCTCACGCATGCTTGTGCTTCTGAAGACCGCCAAATACTCCTTGGGGCCATGCACCGTTACCTGGACGTCATCCCTCCTGATGTCGAAGAAATCAGCGAGGATGTGCTGGATCTGCCTGTTAGAGCTCTGTAGATGCCTTGTGATAAGGAGTACAATGACCCCTCTCGACAAGAGCTCACGCTCCTCACGCACCATCTGTGGAGTCAGCCTGTTGAAACAGCGGATGTTGTCGGGTCTAGCTGACTAGGCATTGTGGGCATCATCCATCTTCCTGAGAGGCGGGAAGTCAGAGCTACGCGGAGGAACCAGTCACTTGGTCCCCACCGTAGCTTCTCGCTTGGACGCTAGACACCCTGTAGAGCAAGCACTTCGGCGGGTCACGGCAGGTGGCGATAAAAGTGTGAGGGGCTGAAGCAGCGATAGCAACAACCAGCAACCTTTTCTTTAAGCAGCAGCGTCAAACCGAAGGGAGGAGCCTTGGTAGGTGGCCGCGATTCAATGCCGCTCTTCCCATTCCTCCTGCCGTGCCTTCCTGAGACCAGCTGCCACGGTTCACTTCGGTCTTCCAAGCGCTTTACTTCCTGGGGAGCAGATTGTCCTCCGCTGGGCAAAGACAGAGACGCGTCTTTGCAGCGCTAAAGCATTGAAGGCTGACCAACCGAGCTTACTACGGCTGCAGGGGGAGCAGGTTGGAGATCTGTCACAGGAGCCGAATCCGCCGCTCGGGCATGACCTGTGGAGATAGAGTCCGAAGATATGAGGGTAGAAACCTGGGTAGGTTGAAGAATTGAAGGCTGAGTCTCTGGGACCCATTCCAGATCTGAATCTACACGGCCGCTGCACTTCGGGCTGGAGGGGCACGGGCGGGGAGACTGTGGTTTGGATGCCTAGGGGGCTAGGGTCGGGCAGAAGGGGGGCGGCGGCAGCTGGGCTGGTGGGGCAGCGGCATTGGGGCAGGCAGCGACGGTGGGGTTGGCGGCGCGGGCGAGCTGGGTGAGGGGGCCGAGACGAAGGCATCTTTGCATGCATAGGACTAGCAAGCTTCTCAATGCATGTATCATTGTATATAACTCTTACTCAATTACTTTAACTGCCATCGCCTCACTTGAAGATTCGTAGCTGCCAGGTGCGATAAAATTAAGCTATCAGTGCCGATTTGGTATGTCATGTAGCATCGAGGGAGCACATGCATGCATGGGGGCGATTAGTCCAGAAAACTTACGTAGTTTTCCTTCCTTCTTCAAACTACTTAAGAAAAAGGAGAGCATGATTGCTTCTTCCAAGCACGATTAGAATTCTGAGATGTGACAACCGCGCTGCGCGAAAGCGAGCGATGTGTTTTTTTTAGCGTTAGGCTCCAACTACATTATAACAGATGCAGATCTCGCAAAGCATATTGTAGGATTAAATAAAGGACCTTGACCTGAGACGACTGGCTCCCGGTCCATGTCACACGGCACGTACACTGAACACGCTGGGAGGACGAAGGAGGTACGGTCTCGCCCACCAGCCACCTACTTCTTCACTTGTTAATCGGTAGTGCTCTAGTGGTCGTTGCTACTGTTTCTTTTTCTTTGTCTTTCTTTTTTTTTGAACTGCATGCTAACTACAGATATATCCCTCCTGAAACATCTGTTGCGCCGGATATGTTTTGCGCTGCCAGATGCATGTTCGCGATTCGCGCTTCAGAGGGTCAGAGTTCTGAGGTTCACGAAACCCCTGGTCTTAGACTTCGGTGGGTCGAGGGGTGGCGGCAGCGCGTATGAAGGATTGAGGCGGGCGGTGGTTGACGAAGGGATTATGATCAGGCGAGGTGCGGGGTGATTGGTGGCGGGAGGCGGTCTTCGATGCTAAGTTGTCTGACATGGGAGAGACTGGGACAGGCGGTGGTGGTCCCGAGCGTAGCACCATCAGACGCAATTAAGAGCTATGCAAATACTAGATCTCAATAGCGGAGATAATAGATTCATACCAAAAAACATACCCCCCCCCAGCTTCGAAAGATAAAATGTAGACGAATAACCATTTGATTCCTATCGAAGTATGCATTGTAACTCTCGCGCACCAGTGTAATAATAGAAATGAGACTTTAACTTGCATTAATTTCCTTATAGAAAACAAAACAAATTTCATTTATACTCATGACTCAGGTTGGCTAATTTGACCGACAAACTTAAAAGGCAGGGTTGGCAATGGCACACCAATATAGGGGATGCACTGGTGAGGCGGCAGGAGGAGAGAAACTTTTTTTTCTAGGCACAAATCTCAGGGTAGCTATCCGATTGTTCGAAATGCAACTGATGTTAGCAGCAAATTAGGTACCTATATCCGTTGTACAAATCCTTAATAAAAACGATGTCATTCCAAAACAATTCACTCTATGTCTCACCGACATGTGGGTCCCTAGGACCAAATGTTAGTATTGTTGTTGTTATAGTAAAAAAAAACACATAAAAAGGGGTATACGCCGGACGTTTGATGGACCACCATATATAGAAAGGTAAAGAACGCAAAGTTTATATAGGTTCGGTCTAGCCCGCTAGGCTAGGCTAATCTTGTTTGAAGAAGATCATCCCGTCAAGTTCTTCTAGGGTACCTTCAAAGGAGGAGGAACCCTAGAGGTGTGAGCTCTCATTCATGTGAGAGATGGTTACAAATTGTCCCCTTGGGAGGTTGATAGGGCAAGACTCCTTGTACAATGAGCACCAATACTCTTGGTGGAATGGAAAAGAAGAGTAAAAGAGTAATTAAAAAAAAAGATATATCGACTAAGTCTGTGAGAGAGAGAAGTTTGGTCCATGGTCTACGACAAACCCATGGATTTCTTTTCTCCGTGGGCTTCTTTGCTTCTTGGATTTCTTTAGAATATTTATTTGATTTTGGCTATTTTCCCATGTATGACATAATTGCATTAATCGCGGGCCTCTTGTCATTGTTTTGATTATTTCTTTCAACAATGGCCCCGTTGACCTGTCGTTACGTCGTTGTGGCTGCAGGTCACGAAAGTGTCCAGCATTTTTTCTTCGCCTTATGCAATAATTTTGGTGTTGTTCGGAAATGTTCCATGGTAAACTCATATGCTCCAGTCATAGAAAATTTAGAGGATTAGCCAAAACTGATGAAGGCCTAAGTCGTAGCCGGGTTGCGATCCATTCGTGCGAAGGAAAGTTTTGCTGGAGAAAGAAACGATCCATGCTCCGACATACGGCTGCTAAAAAACTTTAAGACCCACCTCTTCTGCTATCTCGGCCGCATATTCGGCCCAATAGACCCAGCCACTTAGCTCCGGATCGGACCGCCAGAAGCGCGACACGCGGCTGGAAGTGCTGAGGATACGGAGGCCTCGGTAGTGTTCCCTTGTGCGACGTCGCCGGGCCTGTGAAGGAAAAAATGGGAACGGAGGCAAACGAAGGTCGTGGCGCCGATGACGGGAGGCTGACCTGCGGCGGCACCAGGACGGGCGGCGAGCGCGGCCGTCATCTTCGTTTCATCGTCTCCCAGTGCGGACGAGGAGTTCCTGCTCCGGTTCGCGCGAGGAGCGGCGGCCAGTGCTCGGTGGAAGCGCAACAGGGCGCGCGAACGTTGCATAGCGTGCTCGCGTGCCGGCGCTGGGGAGTGAGTGCACCGTCCTTGGTGGAAGTGCGGCGAGGCGTGTCGGCGAGTTCTGCGGATGAGGTGGAGCGGAAGGCTTTGGTGTAGAAGCATGATGGAGGGCTCGTGGTCGGCATGCGTTGCACTGCGTGCACGCGCACTCGTGCTGGAGGCTGTGCGTCATCACAGCGTACGGGGGCAACCAGATGGCCGCTCAATGAGGATGTGGAGCGGGTGCCTAATGGCTTGCGGCCGGTAGGCGTAGCACTGCGTGCGCGTGTAAGTGCCGCTGCCGAAGGCACAGCGTCGCCATGGTGTGCGGGGACAGCGAGATGGTCCGCACGATTAGGAGACCATGGTGCAGACATCCTTCACTAGGTGTTGCAATGTGCTGACCCGTGCTCAGCCGTGCGGCGAGTCCAAGCGTTTTAGCGTTGGGAGGTTCCAGGGGCAGTGGCCGGACAAGAGCCCCTGCTTGGTTTCTGACAAGGACTGCCGCTTGCTCAATGTGTTGGCTGAACTGATGGCAAGGGCTGCAGTAAATCTTTTTTTTCCATTAAATGACGTATGCGCGTGTGTCCTTCGAAATTGATGGACGGTTTGTAAAAAACGTGGAAAAAATGGACAGTTACAGGTGATCTAAATGGACCGTTTCATGCTCTCTGCCAGAAAAATCTAGATGATAGGAATATGGAAAATGCTACACGCCGGTATCCCGATTAGAGCTTTCCATCAGCTTACAATCCAACCATTCATTTTTGTATTATTCATCCAACCGTTCACTCCTTCCTATATAATCCTCAATTAGGTTTTGCCTCTCCCCATCTCCTGTTCTCGCTGCCTCCCATGCAGCCGCCCGTGACACCGGCGAGCTCCGTCTCCACCGTGACCCCGCTTCCACGGCCACCCAGTACCATCTCCTCGTCCTCCTCATCACCATCCCAAACAAGGAGGCAGCTCCTCGTGTCCGCCGGCGGCCTGCTCCTTGTCACGGCCGCAGGTAATGCCGTCAAGGGAGCAGGACCAACGGCCGCGGCGGGCTACTACCCCATGATGGAGGCGGAGCGCGCCGTGAACGCCACGCTCTCCCCGGCGTGTCGGGGAGGCCGTCAGGGGAGCAGGACCAATGGCCGCGGCGGGCTACTACCCGGTGATGGAGGCGGAGGTGGATTCCCACAGGCGAGAGGCGGCGCACCGAGAGCGGGGAAGAGGAGGCGACCCGAGGCGACGGCAACGGCGGGTCGGACGGAGGCCTCACATAGCTTGGCTGGCTGGCGGCGGCAGAGGAGCGCAAGGGGGTGGGAGGAGCAGTGGGGCTGCCCGGCGGCGAGGCTGGCAGCGGCCGAGCTCAAGCCGGACGGCGGCGGGCCAAACCAACAGGGGCGGCGGGGGCAAAAACAGAGGATTTTGGGGTCGGCACCACCACCCCGTCCTCGTCGTCGAGGCAACTGCAGGGCTCGCCGTCGTCAAGCTCCGTGCCCAAGTCCGCCTCGCATGCCTGCTCGCAGATGAAACATTTTTTTTTGTATAGGAAGCATTTTTTGTTATACAGGAGACAAAAAACGTAGACATCACCGAGAACACGCAGATGAAATATTTTTTTGTTGTATAGGAAGCATTTCTTTGTTGTACAGGAGACAAAAAAGTAGATGAAAGAAACCAATTAAACTAATTTTATTTCTGTAAAATTGGATCTACGACGTGTGTTGTATTGGTTCAACAAGTTTGTTGCCTTCGTCTTAACGATATGTTTCTGTATCACGACAACAATGTTTCCACGCATATCTACTCTGGCCAATTCAATCGTCAATTAAACTAATTAAATTCGCAGTTTGTTCCCTAAAATTTTGGGATCAGTTTTCTTAAAAATAGGATCTACAACATGTGTTTCCATTGTTTTATTGGTTTGAAAATTTTGTTGCGCAAGGTTTAGTAAAGTGGTTCCCTCTCGCTGTATAAATGTTTCCATATTGCATTAACAGAAGGAGACCACGATGTTTCATATTATCACTACAATTGTTTCCTATAGTCACTAAAAATATTTCCCGTAAATTTAGCTAATCATGTTTATTGCTAATCTTGCCGTCTAATCCGACGGCTGTGTACTGTGCCGATCGGCATGCACAAATAGGCATGCGATTTGTAGCAGTCGCCTAGAAATATAACCTCTTTCGCACTTCTATAGATACTAAAAGAAAAAAGATAACACAGACGTAAACATACTACACAAAACTGAGTTAATAAGTACGAAACGGCCACAGATGTCATGTTTCGCCCCTTCCAACTTCTAAGTGTTTCCACAGATGTCATGTTTCGCCCCTTCCAACTTCTAAGTGTTTTTCCTATGTGATCCTCAACACCCATTCAATCACTATTACGTAATTTGTTATAATGAATTGGGATATTAAGGGATCAGAATGGAAAATTACCCACACCACAACCGGGCAGTTCGGTGTGATGATATTCCATCTCCTTAGCTCTACGAAAACCCGAAGAGCTGTTCAAAAACACATAATAAAAACTTCATGTTTTTTACCAGTTCAAAATCATGATCTAGAAATAGAATGATATCATCTGTTTATTGAAGAAATATAAACCATCATCAACTAGAGGGGCATAACTCCTCTCCATCCTCCTTGGCTCTTTGAATTATCACCGTCAACATATCTACATTTACATTATGGAGCAGGTGTTCGGCCGGGAGGGGTACTGGTAACCGTACGCGCTGGCTGGATGATTGTAGACCGGCGCCGGCTGCGACGGGTAGTGGTTGTAGTAGTAGCACCCTGTCTGCGGGTACTCGACCACAGTGGCGGGGGCTTTCGGCT
Source organism: Stipa capillata (assembly GCA_019208055.1). NCBI lineage: Eukaryota > Viridiplantae > Streptophyta > Magnoliopsida > Poales > Poaceae > Stipa > Stipa capillata. The sequence goes on from JAGXJF010004838.1 coordinate 70,970, forward strand.
TGTTCTCCTCCTCCACCTTGGTGTCACCGACCTGCACCAGCTGCGCGGGCCCGACCTTCTTCCGCAGCGTGCTCGTCAGCTTGACAGAGTCAACACCGTTGCCGACCACCACCACCTGGTCCTTTTCCTCCCCGGCCAGTGCCACAGAGTCCACACCGCCGGTCGCCGCCACCAGCGCCATCGCCTTGGACCGGCACCTTTCGCTCACCATCTGCACCTTGATCACGATCTTTTGCGTCATCTCGCTGCTTTTTCTAGACGGAGTAGTGGCAGGGTGTTCCAAATGCCCAGCTGGGAGTGTACTGGGATTCGAGGCGAGTTATATATGGAGGTGTAGAGTATGAGCCAAATGGTAGCTAGGCTTGAACCCTGCGGATGGAGGAAGAAGACGAAGCGGAAACAAGATTGATTAGCTAGAGCCTAGAAGCAAGCTTCGATCCGTTGGCCGTGGAGGGAGCAGAGAACTGGGAGTGTGTTGGGATCCCGGCGTACGTTCCAGTTTATATATAGGAGGTGAAGTACAGTGAGGGGTGTACGCGTGAACTGCTACATCAATCAGATCGCGAGATCAAAAAGCGTTTCAGGGAGTAGTAGGAGGATGCGATCGATTAGGGAAAGAAAGGCTCCAGTTCAGGGGATTAAGTTTATGACTTGACTCTGGTTCGTCAGCTGAGGTGAAGACTTGGCAAGAAACCGTGTTCTCACTACTAGTCAGCGGCCAGTATGCATGTGCTTAGTTAGAGTGGCTGAACTCTAACATGGCGCTCAGGAGAATCTTCGTGATCCTGGAGGCTTCGGTAATTAGTTCCTCCCCTTATTGGCCAAGCAAAGGCCCGTTTGGCACACGAGATTTTCCTCATATTCCTGCGTGAAATTGGGCGGTCAATTTCTTACGGAATCCTTGCGTTCTAAACTAGACCTAGTGTGTGGTTCTTGAACAATAATATCTGCTGTTCTGACGTTTCACCTTCATTGGAAAATGGGACAAGGAACCAGCTGCAGTGCTAATACTTGCTCATGAAGATTTCGTTAATCTCATCTGGATGGCGATGCATTACATTGACAAGATGCTTGGGTGCGCTAATTGCGTCCCTCCAGCCAGACCCGGAGTTGATCAGTACATAGGTTAATTAACGCACTGAGGGCACAGAAGACAATTGTGTGCATTTTTACGTCAAGTGAGTCTTGCCGACGTCAAATGCAAAGCCTAGAAAAGCGAGGCTAGAAAAACTCTAGCCTAGTATACAAACATTCTCGTGCTTGCTCCATACTCTATTTCTGTATGCATATCATATACACATTTCCAGCTATTGCTTGGAAGTTGGATGTACCCACGAGACCTAGGCCCTGTTTGTTTGGGCTGCGGCTTATTGAGAAGTAGCTGGAGCTGGTAAAATCTGAGAAGTAGCTAGAGCTGGTCAGCTGGTGAGAAGTAGCTGAGCTGTTTGTTTGGGCTGCTTCTGGATGGCTGGTGAACATATAGCTAGTGTTAAATGACCAAAATACCCTTTTATGCTGAAGATCATTTTAACTCCTGATTAAACGTTGATTTCCTTTTTTGTTTGATTTAGCATAATTAACAAGTTTATAACTTATAATTACCCTCAGATCGAACACTGTAGCCATTGATACATTTAGATAATCTAAAAATAAAAAATAAAAATAAAAGGCCGGCGGGTCCTAGGGCGCGGGCGGCTCGGGGGCGAGATCGGGGCAGCGGGCGGGGGCGCTCGGGCGGCGGAGGTCGGGCAGCAGGCGGAGGCGCTCGGGCGGGCTGGGGAGCGCCGGCTACGAACTCGTCGAGCTTGGGAGGGTGGCGAGGGAGCTCCGGCGTCTCGGGGGGAGAGGGAGGTCCGGCCGGCGGCTCGCGGAGGCACGGGCGCGGGTGACGGGCGACGGGCGGCTTGGGGAGAGGGAGGCGACGGAGCTCGACGGGCGGCGGGGTCAGGGAGGACGCGGTCGGGGCGGCGAGATCCGGGCGGCGCTCGGGGCGGCGAGATCTGGGCGGCGCTCGGGGCGGCGGGTCGGTGCGGACGCGGCCGGGGACGGGCAGAGGATGGCCGGAGGAAGGGTGGAGGACGGCCGGCGGCTTCGGTTGGAGACCCACCGGTGCTCGGGGGCTGAGGAGAGGAGCTCGAACCCTAGAGGGGATGGGAAGGGGAGCACGGGGGAGGAGATGGGGATGGATGGGGATGGGAAGGGGAGCACGGGGGAGCTGAACTTTGAGGCAGAGACGAGATGAGGGGTGCGGGAAGCTGCGGGAAGCACCTAATTCGGTGCTTCTCAAACTCAATGCAATTTTGAGAAGTGCTTTTCACAAGCAGCGGTGAGATTTTTGGTGTTTGTTTGGGCTTCAGCTTCTAGAGGGCTAGAAGCCCCTAAAGCTGAAGCTGAAGCCCAAACAAACAGGGCCCTAGACAAGCTAGGCTTTTTGATACGTGGCTAGCTAGATTTGCCTACACACATACTCCTTTCAGCTCCTATAGCTCATATGAGTTGTTCACTGGGCCGTTAGGAACACAGGAATTGAAAAAACACAACAATAGAAGAAAAAACACAGGAATATAAAATAAATGCATATGTAAAATAGATCATTGTAAATCACAGAAAAATTTCATAAGAGTCCATTAGAATGCAAGAAAAGAAAAAAAACATAGAAATCCTACTGACTAAATACACAATATTTGCTTAACTAACTATCTAAGTACATAATTACAAACATCTTACTGAGTTTGTGCTCCATATGTCCATTCTAATCATTCTGCAATAGGGTCTATCCTTATCGTCTCCACTCTCCACCACAACAAACCCATCGCTCTATCTCTCACCAATTCCTTCCCCACCGTAGTGATCCAAAGCCAGCGAGCGACGACAGGACCGCACCACAAACACGGTTGTCACTCCACTCCACCCTCGCCCTTCGACGTTCAAATCCTATCCCTATATCAAGCGGTGACGATGGTAATGCTAGTGCTCAACAGTAGCTAGCTATGGGGGCTGTCTGATTCAGCGACGAGCGAAAATGCACGATATCGATGGTGACAAGTGTTGGAGGTAGCGGCACGGTCCAAGGACATCCATTGGGGTGGTAGCATGATTAGGTGCTTCATTATGGCGTTCGATTTGCTTGAGTTGCTTGACTCAATGGAACTTGCAATAGTAGAGCATGTTTGTTTTTGCTTGATTTGCCTCGTTCCTTGCAAAGGATTGCAAAAAGATGTCAGGCTGAATGTTTGCTTTCCCATGATTTTCCCAAGAAACTGGTAGCAAACGAAAAATTCCTCCACTTCTATTACACCGACAGTGGTATACAAACCTTTTGGATAATGAGTGCAGCTAGCTAGAGAAGTGGTTCATCCAATACATAGGAGAATAAAAATAGTTGCTCCTTATCCCATCCCGCTAAATTCCCTTCGCCACGGCATGGGGTGATTAAATCACTGTCCAAATTGTACGCTACCCAAAACCTCATGTTTTCTCATAGGGCTGACATGTCAGAGCCATAAATCACTGCATCGCCCTTTTTCTCGCAAAGTCGCACCGCATACGCTCACTATCTACCCCCAAATCCTCTCCTGCCTCCACAAATTCATGCAGCAAGGTTTTGTTGCATCGGAGACTCCACTCCTCCCTCCTCGTCGATGCCGCTAGCGCCACCTTCCTCGCCGTATTGACCTCCGCCGCCTTGTCTCCCCCTCCCCCACAATCTCTACCAAAATGCAGTAAATCCACAGGAGCGCGATCGTGCTCCCATCCTCCGCAACTCTATCGCCTTCCCCGTTGCCTTCCTCACCAGTGACTTCGTCGCCAACACCATGAACACGTCCAAAACCCCCATCGACTCCTGCTCTGCTCCTACTCCTAGGCGCGATGGCATCGTCTAGCCGAGTGGAGGAAGGATCCAGTGAAGGCAGCGACGAGGTAGGCGATGCCTCGCTGGTGTGCAGCAGGGACCCGGTGGCCTCAATCGGGCCCTCCAACTCCATCACCCACCACTCTCCCCCCCCCCAATCACACAAGCCGTTGCGCACCTCTTGCCGTGGCTTGAGGAATCAGCGATAGAGGGGCGTCTTGAAGGCAACCAAGAATGGTCTGTCGACCATGCCCTCTCCGTCACGGGCGAAGGCAATCCACACAAGGCATCCGACAGCACGGTGGGCCTTGAGCAGCAGCACCCACCTCGCTTTCTCCCTGCACTACTCCACTTCTCATCACGCGGCGGCCCCACGAACGACTACCTGTCACCAGTGGAGGGGCAAGGGAGGAGGAGGCGCCGGGATATGAGGCATTAGGGGGAGGAGGTGGCCACTGATGGTGGAGGTAGTCCACGGAGCAGCATGTCATCGCCCACCACGACCGTGTGAGAAGAAGCGGAGCGGTGGTGGCTCATGCAATGGCATGGGATGTGGGAGCGGCAATAGCACTCCGTCCAAGTAGGAATGACGGTGGCACAAGTGGCGACATGACGGTCAATGGAGGAGGGACAACGATGGCATGGTCTCGAGGGATGACGCCTGCATTCGCCCCCGACGTCTCTGTCTCGGTCCTATCGCCCTCGATAGCCGCCGCCAACGCCAATCGGGTTTGGCCATCTCTGTCCGCCATCCTAGCCTCACTTCCTCCTCTCCTGTTGATGCTGTCCAAACCTACAACTGAACGAGGGGTGTGGTGCAGCGGTCATCAGAGGCAAAGGAATATGCAAAGGGAGTGGAGGAAGAGTTGAAGGGGCGTCGTCCACCTGGGAGAGGTAGGGGGCACATATGGGCCTCCGGGGGGTTGAACAAGCCACATAGGTCCTGAAAATGAGTTTTTAGGGTTTTGATGAGGCTTTGTAGGGCCTGTGGGGCCCGTCAAAACCCGGTGGAAAATGAAAGACTGACATGTGGCCTGTGAACAGTACTTGTACAGTAGGGGTGATGTGGCCACTCTCCCTAAGCATCCTTTCTGTACGCCTTTATATATGTTAATAGTGATGTGGGTTAGCACCATGGCGAGGGGAACAAGCCGTTGCCGCTTGTCGTATTCATGGAGAAGACGATAAATTTGATTGTGTGCATCACATGATGCAGAGATCAAAAAGATGATATCTCCGTTATCTTAGAAGAAAGCTTGAAAAAATGGACTTGGTTAGGTCCAGTCAACTGAGTCAAGGTACATCAACATCTGCTCCGACGATCGAGTCAACAGGCTGATTAATCATAGATCTGCACTGCTAATCTCTAGCGACTACTGACTAGTGAGTGATTCAGAGTAACGTCCAGATCAATGGCAGAGACCAAAAGATTTCTGGGACGTAGTTGAAGGGTTTTATGGTTCAAATCACCCGTTTGACATGCAAGGCAGCTGATACATATGATGCACGTACAGGTACCGCTGTCAAAACTCAAAAAGTACCAGGCTTGTAGCGTCTGGATTACTAAGGGAAATGCCGAGCTGTGGAGTATTCAGCCTTCCAAGAGATCCATTCTCAGAAACTTTCGGTTGCAGGTGTGCAATCATTCAGTTACGCGGCACTGTTCCAGCCAAAAAAAAAGTCACGCGGCACTGTTCCAGCCAAAAAAAGGTAACGCGGCACTGAACATTTCTTTTGAACTGATTCAATGCATGTATCATTGTATACAACTCTTAGTTACTTAACTGCCATCGCCTCACTTGAAGATGCGTAGCGATATAATTAAACTATTGTGCCGATTTGGTATGTCAGGTAGCATCGAGGGAGCACATGCATGCAAAGGGAGAGCATGATTGCTTGTTCCAAGCGCGATTAGAATTCTGAGATGGACAATCACGCTGCGACGAAAGCGAGTGATGTGATGTTTTAGCGTTAGGCTCCAACTACATTATAGGATTAAATAAAGGACCTTGACCTGAGACGACTGGCTACCGATCCATGTCACACGCGAGTACGGTTTCACACAAATCTCAGGGTAGTTAATCCGATTGTTCGAAATATAACTGATTTTAGCAACAAATTAGGTACCAATCTCCGTTGCACAAATCCTTAGTAAAAACAATTTCATTTGAAAACAGTTCTCTCCATGTCTCATCTACATGTGGGTCTCTCAGACCAAATGTTAGTGTTATTGTCATTAGAAAACAACACAAAACAAAGGTATACCTTCCACCATATACCAGAAAGTAAAGAACATAAAGTTTATATTGATTCGGTCTAACCTAACGGGCTAGCCTAATCCTATTTGAAGAAGACCATCCCGCCAAGCAGGCCTTCTAGGGTACCTTCAAAGGAGGAGAAATCCTAGGCCCTCTCCCTACGTCCCTTCTAACCACCACCACCATCGTCTCGGATCTCGCTGAACTTCACACCAACCTCCCTTGGTAAGCTTGCCACTGCTTCCTCAGATCGGTGGGATCCCCTCCCAGATCTAGGCTCACCGGCCCCTGACATCCGGACCCTATCGTCAACCTCACCCTGGCGTGACCTGGAAACTCCCCTCCGACGTCGAGGTTTGCGACCAGGTCAGCACCGTATTGGTGTCGTGGCGCTCCGAGGACATTTGCCTACTTGTGAGCCCCCTACATCCACATTGAAGCTGTCCTCTGCCCGCCAACCAGAAGCATTAGAGAAGCAAACCCCATCTGGCATCCTGAAGCACGTCGCCACATTCAATTTGGCGCCAACTAGTCCCCCAACGGGACAAGACCGTGTCGTTCGCGGATGGAGGGCTAATGCAACCGTGCGATCTATCGTTGTAGGTCGTCTTCTCGATGTCTTATCACCTTCAAGCCATGAATCAGAAAGCTCGACTGCTACGACCGCTAGGTGACGATGACATAGCACCCGGGTATCGTCAAGGAGGACAAAGCCGGCCCTCTGGTCATAGGGTGGGCCGGGCCGACTACTCAGAGTCCGACTTCTACACGGGGCGCTTCATCGACTTGGGGTACAAGACATAGATATGGACTTACCCGATATCACGGGATTATAGTTGTAACCGATTAGGAAATCTACTTGTAAACCGATCTGGACTCATGTAACTCTGCCCCGGTCACCTATATAAGGCAGGGTAGGGATCCTCCGATCGGGAGGCAACACAGAAGCCTTCATATTCTTAGATACACACATAACCCTAATAACCCAGAGATCTACTTTCAAGGTCTAGCGGCACTCGGAACACAAGCAATATCATCCACCAAACACAGGATGTAGGGTATTACCTCTTCTTGAGGGCCTGAACCTGTCTAAACTCTGTGTCCCGTGTGCACCCATCTAGATCTGCTACGCGTACGCTGCCCCATATTCATTATTGCCGGATCAAAACACCGACAGCTGGCTCGCCAGGTAGGAGAGGTGTGCATAGATCCATCTGAAACAGATCCAGATTGGTTTCTCCAACAACAACAGCGACTTCGCTCCGAGCCAAAATATGAGTTTCGGTCCCCTGGATTCTGTCGCTAACTCAGGACAGTTTTTCTGATTCAGAAAACTGGATTTCATCGTCGACAAGTTCGGTAAACTTTACCTCTACAACTCGGCTTCCAGCCGGTCGTCGGAGGCTTCATCACCTTCCTCACTAGGACTCTCCTTCGAGTCAGTGGCTTTGATGGCCATCTCCGAGGGTGAGGTTGTGCCAAAGTTGGATATACTGCTTGGACACGGGTTTTCACCCGTCGAGCAGGGATCCCGACTGGTTGGTGCGATTGAGTCGCTCCTGCCCGTCCTTGACTACGATTCGGATGACTTCGAGAGTTCAGGAAGTCGCCCCCTTCTCGGGAGGTCTTCATGGCTGAGTCGGGTGCACTGGTCAACAACGGCGACCAGTCTATCCCCATCACGAATCAGACCCCCGATTAGCTGGAAGCCAACCAGCTTCGTCTTCTCGCCAGGGAGGAAAGACTGGCCGAGCAACAGACCGTGCTCACTCGCCAGCAGGAGGAGCGACAGCGCAACGAGGACATGCGGGATCGAGGGCGCCAGGTCAACAATGCACTCCGCATGCGCGAGAGGGACGGCGTCCCGATATTTCTGCTCCCTAGTCACAACCTCGTCGCTGCAACGGTGGCGGCACGTGCCATCAATATCCCCGAGGGCACCCCAGGTTACGACGATCTCCGACGGCTCCAAATCCTGATGGAAGAGGCAGCTCTCCAGCAGGCCGAGATCTCTGAGGTCCGCGCGGTTTCTCCTACGAACACCCGGAGCCGGCGTTCTTCCCTGCCAGGGAATTCACACGCCACCGAAGGTCGCCATACCAACCCAGAGCATCATCACCCCGCTGGGTCGGTTCGTAACCGACTCGGACTGGACCACGATGCACGGGACACTCTCGAGACAAGACGCCGCACTCATCGCGGCATGGGGAAAATAATCACCCCGTCGGTTCGGTCCACAGCCGACTCGGACCCAACCACGACGTATAGAACGCCCTCGAGGCCAGGCGCTACGCCCGATGGGACACCGGGAGAGACAACCGCGACGGCCACCACGGCAACAGTGGCGGTTGCCGTGCTACTAGCCAGCGCCGCTCTCTGACTCCTTCCGGCATGGCCTACGCAGGTCCAAACGTGTTCGGCCCTCGCATCTGCAACGTCATCTTCCTGCCACGATTTCAAATCACCGGCATCGACAAATACACAGGCGAGACACGGCCAAACATCTGGTTGGCCGATTATCACACGGCGTGCGGGACCAATGGAGGCAACGATTATGTCACAATCCACTACTTGCTCCTGTTCTTAGCTGACTCGGCCCAAGCTTGGCTCACCAGCCTGCCTCAGGGCAGCATCCAGTCCTGGGCTGATCTTGAGACCCTCTTCGTGAACAACTTCCAGGGCACCTACAACAGGCCTAGAAACGTGTGGAATCTCCACAGTTGTACCCAGGAAGCAGGAGAGACCCTCAGAGAATACATCCAACGCTTCTCCAAAAAGAAGAACTCTCTGCCGAAGTCCGGGAGGGTGACATCATCACCTCTTTCTCCAAGGGTGTTCGGAGCACGAACCTCATCCACAAGATCGCACGTAAGAATCCCCAGACTACGCATGAGCTCTTCGACATCGCAAACAACTTCACAATTGGCGAAGAAGCTGTTTGCAGTGTGACCAAGGACGACAAAGGAAAGGGCAAGGCTCTCGAGTCCCCCAAGTTTAAGGATCATCTCGGGTCGCCCAAGAAGAAATATCAAAAGCGCAAGAGTGGAGATCTTGTTGCAGCTGCTGAGCGCGCTCTGCAGTGCCGTCCTCAGCGTGGTAATTCTACTTGATGGGCCAGCCGTATCACTTCCATGGACCAAAGTCAAATCATCTCACGCGCGACTGTAATCTCTTAAAGAAGCTGAACAAGCCTTCCGCCCCTAGCCGGAACCAAAAGGAGCCTTCTCCGGATGGGGCAACGAGTTCCTAAAGGAGATTGCGTGCCTCATGATCTTCGGCGGTCCGAATGGCTACGAGTCCAAGCGTCGCCAGAAGCTCACAGACCGCGAAGTCAACACGATTGAGCCGGCTGTGCCCCAGTACCTACGATGATCCGAGTCCGTCATTTTTTTCGACCGCTCAGATCATCCCGACTACATACCTCACCCAGAAGGTCCTCATGGATGGTGGAAGTGGCTTGAACATCCTCTACGTCAAGACCCTAAACGACATGAAGATCTCCCGCTCAGAAATCAAACCCACCGGTGCACCCTTCCACGGGGTTGTGCTCGGCAAGCTGGCAAGACCACTCGGACAGATCATTTTGGCAGTCACCTTTGGTACACCTGACAACTTCCGGATGAGACCCTTACTTTCGAGGTCGTTGACTTCCCGGGCTTGTATCACGCTATCTTGGGGCGTCCCTGCTACGCAAATTCATGACCGTTCCCAGCTATGTCTACCTGAAACTCAAGATGCCGGGTCCCCACGGGATAATAATGGTGCAAAGCAACTTTCAGCACACATATGCGTGTGACCTGAAAAACTACAACCTCGTCGCAGCCCAAATCGCAGCAGCCGAGCTTGACAACCTTAAGTCGGGTGTGGTTGAGGAAGCACCCCCGGCCAAGAAGACTTCAGCATCGACATCTTTCCAGTCGGTGCGGGACACCAAGAAGATCCAGATCGATCCGGAAGACCCCTCCAAGACGACACAGATCAGGAATATGCTCAGCGACAAATAGGAAAGCGCGCTCGTCAGTTTTCTCCACGATGATTGAGACATTTTTGCATGGAAATCTTCTGACATGCCTGGAGTCCCGAGGGAGGCTGCCGAGCACTCTCTGAACGTTCGACCAGACGCTAGGCCGGTCAAGCAGCGCCTGCACCGTTTTGCTGAGGATAGGCGCAAAGCAATAGGAGAAGAGATAGCCAAGCTGCTGTTAGCTGGCTTTATCAAAGAAGTGTACCATCCTGACTGGTTAGCAAACCCAGTTCTTATTCGCAAAAAGAATGAAAAATGGAGGATGTGCGTTGACTACACGAGTCTCAACAAAGCATGCCCCAAAGATCCCTTCACATTACCTCACATCGACCAGGTGATTGACTCCACTGCCGGTTGTGAAATTTTGTGTTTTCTCAATGCCTACTTGGGCTACCATCAGATCAAGATGAAAGAAGACGACGAGATCAAGACGTCGTTCATCACTCCATTCGGAGCCTTCTGCTACGTCTCCATGCCTTTCAGTTTGAAGAACACCGGTGCTACGTACCAACGGTGCATACAATATTGCCTCCAGGGGCAGATTGGCAGGAATGTGCAGGCTTACGTCGATGACGTGGTGGTTAAGTCCAAGAAGAAAGAGGATCTCCTAACTGACTTGGGGGAACGTTCTCCAACCTTAGGTGATTCAACAGGAAGCTCAACCCAGAGAAATATGTTTTCAGAGTTCTTCGGGAAAGCTAATCGGCTTCATCATTTCCGAACGAGGAATCGAGATTAACCCGGAGAAGATAGACGCCATTGTCAAGATGGGGCCACCGAAAAGCCTCAAGGATGTCCAAAAGCTAGCCGGGTGCATGGCGGCCCTCAGCCGATTTATCTCTCGACTCGGCGAGAAGACACTACCCCTTTACAAGCTCTTGAAGAAATCAGACACCTTCACCTGGACATCCGAGGCCCAAGATGCCCTCCACGGGTTGAAAAAGCTCCAGACCACTCCCCGGTGCTGGTTTCCCCGATGCCCAACGAGCCGCTGCTTCTTTACATCGCAGCAACTACTCAGGTGACTAGCACTGTCTTGGTCGTTGAACACCCCGAGCCAGGCCATGTCCAAAAGGTTCAGTGCCCGGTCTACTTCATCAGTGAAGTGTTGTTCGAGTCCAAGGCGCGATACCCACAGATACAGAAGATCATCTATGCGGTGTTCATCACATCTCAGAAGTTAGTCCACTACTTCCAAGGACACCCGATTACGGTTGTCAGTTCCTTCCCGATTGCTGACGTCATCAACAATTGCGACGCCACTGGAAGGATTGTTAAGTGGGCAATGGAACTAATGGCATTCAGCATAGTTTTTGCCCCCTGCACGGCTATCAAGTCTCAAGCGCATGCTGATTTCATGGCCGAGTGGACGGAAGTCCAATCCCCACCCTCTGTCATCGACTTCAAACATTGGACGCTCTACTTCGACGGTTCACTGATGCTTCAGGGCGGCGGGGCCTGGCATCGTGCTCATCTCTCCGAAAGGGGAATGCTTCAAGTACGTACTACAAATCCATTTCCCAACGTCCAACAATGCCGCCGAATATGAAGTCTTATTACACGGCCTACGAATTATGATCTCACTCGGAATCTGCCGGCTTCTCGCCCGTGGAGATTCCGAATTGGTGGTCAGGCAAGTCATAAAGGCATGGTCATGCAGGGACCCCGTCATGGAAGCCTACTGCTAAAAGGTACACAAGCTTGAAGCCAAGTTCGACGGTCTCGAGCTCACGCACGTCCTCGGCAGAGATAACGAGGCTGCAGACGCACTCACCAAGCTAGGGTCTAGTCAGGATATCGTCCCGGCCGGAGTTTTCCTCCAGGAGTTGCATGCCCCATCTATCAAGGTGGAGGCAGCGTCCGAAACCAAAGAACCACACCCCAAAGGGTCCAATAGCGTTCAACAGGCTGCGTAAGAAGTTTTTATCACCACTCCCGACTAGACGACGCCTTTTCTCGACTAGATCCTATGGGACATGCTCCCACAGGATCAAACTGAGGCACGACGCCTTGCGAGGCGCGCCAAGGCTTACGTCGTGATCGACGGCGACCTTTACAAAAAGAGCATCTCCAGAATTCTCGAGCGGTGCATATCTCAAGACCAGGGGAGGCAGTTGCTGCACGATATTCACTCGGGAGTCTGCGGGTACCACACAGCACCGAAGTCGCTAGTCGGGAAAGCTTTTCGACAAGGTTTCTACTGGCCAACCGCTGTCTCTGATGCTGAGCACATTGTGCGCACTTGAGAGAGATGCCAGTACTTCGCCCGGCAGACACACTTGCCGGCTCATGCACTCCAACCAATCCCGATCACATGGTCTTTTGCTGTCTGGGGTCTGGACATGGTTGGTCCCCTCAAGAAGGCTCCTAGGAGTTACACACATCTCTTCGTCGCCGTCGATAAGTTCACCAAGTGGATTGAGGCCAAGCCAGTTGCCACCATCACTGTCGAATGGGCCGTCGAGTTTTTCCGGGATATCGTGTACCGGTTCGATGTCCCCAACAGCATCATCACAGACAATGGCACCTAGTTCACTGGCGGCGCCTTCCTCCGATTCTGCGACGACTACAATATTGGCCTCAGCTTTGCCGCAGTGGCACACCCACGCACAAATGAACAGGTTGAGCATGCCAATGGTCTGATTATGCAAGGCATCAAACCTCGGATCTTCCAGCGCCTAAAGAAGTTTGCGGGCAAATGGGCAGCGGAGTTACCCTCGGTGTTCTAGAGCCTGCGGACTACATCCAATTGGTCGACCGGTTACACTCCTTTCTTCATGGTATATGGAGCCGAGGCCGTGCTGCCGACTGATCTGGACCACGGATCCCCATGCATCCGTGCTTACGATAGGGACCAGTTGGAGGAAGCAAGACAAGACGCTATTGATTAGCTTGAAGAGGCACGCGAAATTGCTTTCCTTCAGTCAGCCAAGTACCAGCAGGGTTTATGGCACTATCACAGCTGGCACATATGTGGGCGTGCATTCAACGTTGGCAACTTGATCCTGCACTGAGTCCAGTCCAACAAGGACAAGCACAAGCTCTCACCGCCGTGGGAGGGCCCGTACGTTGTCGCTGAAGTGCTGCGATCGGGAGTTTACCGACTGAAGGATAAGGACGGCAACCTCCTCACCAACGCATGGAACATTGAACAGCTACGTCGCTTCTATGCTTAAGCATTGTACTGTTATACTTTAAGTATGAATACATGAATAACATATTTCTTTGCTCCATCTGAGTAATTCTTGGGGTTCCCGACTAGCCCGCTATGCACGCTCACAGCTACGCATATTGGACACTCAGGGGTTACACCTCACTGGGTGTGCCTAAGCGCACTCGGGCTTCTCTCTTTCAAACAATCATTTTTAGTACTGTGTAAAAAACTCGGCGTTAACTCTTTGTCTTCGATCGCCGGTCTACGCCACAACCCTGCGCTACACGGGAAATAGCCCACGGCTAATCTCTATGCAATGGGGGCTATGACGGATCGGCCAGAGCACACACAAAGAGCTAACTCACACACGAACGAATCTTTACGAAAGAGATTAACAAACGCAGAACATGTTCGCCAAAGACACGCATAAAAGAGTAACACTCGGACTTCCCGAGTACTTGACATGCATTTCGAACAGTTTATATACATATCCCTACTTCTACAGGTTGGCACGGTCGGCTAGGGAGTTCGCGGCAACATGGACTTCCTCCATCAGAGCCGGGACCTCTTCGTCGGGGACGTCAGCGGCAAGTCCCTCCTCGATCTCTTTCATTTCGATCGACGGATAGTGGGACTTAGCCACCATGAGCGCAAACTCGACTCCGGCCCAGGTATACTCCTTCAGCAAGGACTTCACCTGATCAGGCGCTCGTCGAAGGCGCTCCACGACCACCTCCGTGTGGTCTGGGGTCGGGTCGTCCTCCCACAAAGCGTCACCGGCCATCCGACTGGCCGCCTTCAAGGACTCGGCTGTCTCGTGTATCTTCCCAATGCGTATCTGAAACATTGTGGAGACAAAGCAGATATATTAACAAGATAATCGGCAAGCTCCGACTGAGCAGACGAGGGTCAAGTCCTTACCGGCGGCAGAGTTCAAAGCCCTCTTATTGGCAAACTCAGCGTTGTCCAGGGCCCTCCTTAGGCGGCCCTCGGCTGCAACCTTCTCTTCCTCGAGCTGCCCAACGCGAGCCCTCATCGCCTCGAGCTCTTCCCTGAGCTTGGCGGCGCCTTCAAGCTCTTCCCTGAGCTTGGAGGCCTCTTCTCTGAGCTTGGCAGTCTCTTCGAGCTCCTTTCGGAGCTCGGAGGCCTCGCCCTCAGCAGCTGCAGAGGAGGTTACGAAGAGTCAACATAACTCACACAGAAGCAATTGAAGAAGTTCAGACTCATTATCTTGAACGTCCTTCTTCAAGGACTTGATCTGCGCTCCCTTCATGGTCACCTGCTCCTGCACTGTGCGGAGGGTGCCTTTCAAGTTTTCCCACTCGGCCTAGCGCTGGCCGAGTCAATCGAAGGCCGGGAGCTTGGCCTGGAGGAACTCGGTCTTGTCCTTAGACCTCCTGGTTTAATTATGCATAGACAACAAAAGAGATCAGCTACTTGAGAAAAGCGTCAGGACCCTCCGCTCGGTTCCACGAACTGAGTGGAGGCTCGGGGTCTACACCCACTGGGTGCACTGATCGTGCCCCCAGTGCGGAATCTACAAGCCAAAAAGAACCTCCTCCCGACTGTTCCAGTCGGCCGGAGGCTCGGGGGCTACACCCACTGGGTGCACTGATTGTGCCCCCAGTGCGGAATCTACAGGCTAATAAAGAGCCTCCGCCCGACTGAGACAGTCGGGCAGAGGCTCGGGGGCTACTACCTAGTGAGTGCACCGGCTACGCACTCACGGCAAAAAACATAGAAGAAATACAAGGGCAAAAATCATACCTGCATTAAAGGCCGTATCTTGCCATTCACCAAGTTGGCGCTCTCCTTCACCGTCTTCAACAACGCTGGGAGTTTTTCTCCGAGTTGGGTGACAGCGTTCAGTGCCTCCTCCCACTCCTCCGACTCACCGGACGTCATCGATTTCCCACATGTCTTTGCCCGGCTTCGAGGGATCCGTTTGACGGACCCGAAGCGGTTGGACGTCCACGTGAAAGCTTGGCAGCAGTGGTAGCACTCGCTTGATCTCCATCTCTTCCACCGGCAGCACCAAGTTCCCCCGGTGATCCGGCGGGATAGTTTACGCTTGACTCAGACCCACCTGGTCGATCACGACGGGGCCTTGCGCTCTGGCACTGGACTCCTTCACCCGAGGGGCAGGTGGCGGGGTCGGGGACGCGCCACCCTGTCGGGGGGAAGGCTGCGGTGAAGGAGCGTCCGCAGTCCTCGGGGGAGACGAGCGTCAGACATCCGGCCCCCGATCCATCTCTGCCCTGAGCAGGCCTCGGGGCACTCAGCCTACTCCTTAGGAGGTCCACCGGTTTTCTCGGCCTACAAAGATATCCAGGTTATTACTACTTTCCGTAATAAAACAGCAGGGGACGCTCACTCGGCGACATATGTGGTGGACCGGGGAAAGGGCATGCGCCTCTTGGGCCTCGGGACCTGCTGCCCCGGTGTGGTGGTCGCCGAAGCCAGCGGTGCCGAAGAGCTACTCTGCCCACCGAAGGCGGCATCGGCTGTGCGTTTCCTCCTCCGAATGAGGGGGACGTCCACTTCCTCTTTCTGAGGGTCTTCCTCAGGCGCCGCCGTAGTCGGCGGAGGGGTGCTGGGCTCCTCCGCTGTGAGTGTCCCTCCCCTCGATGACCCAGAACCGGCAGTAGATGGTCTAGCACTCCCCTGCAGCGGCTACCCGCCGCTAGGGACGTCGATATACGACGGCTGGTTCCAGGGCTTGTTCTTTGGTAGAGGGGCCTAGAACAAAATCCGAAGAGGCCCTGCGAAGTCGGAGCGGACAGATGCAGACTGAGTATGACTCGACGACAGCACAAACTGCAAATAACAAAGTCTGAAGATTGGTCGCTTGCCTGGCTCGGGGGGTTGGCCAGGCTAAAGGGCGCCGGGTGCTCAGAAGTATCCAGATTCGTGCCTTGGGCCAGCAGCCTCCCGACTCGGCACTGTACTTCCTCTACCGAGAGCACGTCGGCTGACTCCCAGGTCACATCCTGTTGGTTGATGTACTCGTACATCAGATGGACCCTTAACTTTGCGGGTTGGATCCGCCGGCTGACGAAAGTCGAGATGACCCCGACTCCAGTGACTCCGGACTGGAGCACTTGCGCGAGGTGCCCCAAGAGGACTTCGACCTCGGGTTGCTCCCAATTTTGTGGAAGTTCGGTCCAGCTCGACTTAATCTCGGGAGGCTGGCCCTCAAACCTCTGAAGCGAGGGCTCGAGGTTGGAACAGCAGAACCATTCCGAGTGTCATCCCTTGTTGGATGATTGGAAGGGGAGCTCCAGGTAGTTCTTGACGACACCGGTCCTCAGCTGGAACCCGGCACCCCCTACCACGGCCGGGTTGTTCTGGCTCGGCTGCGGCTTGACGACGAAGAGTTGCTTCCACAAAACGAAGTGTGGCTCTATTCCAAGGAAGCGCTCGCACAGTGTGATGAAGGAGGCCACGTGCAGCATCCCATTCGGGTTGAGGTTCTGCAACTCCAGCCCGTAGAAGTATAGCAGCCCACGCAGGAAAGGATGGACTGGGACTGAGAATCCCCGGGAAAAGGAGGCGTGGACGACGACCTCACCGGTGTTCGGGGTGGGGAGGTCCTCCCCATCGGCAGTGCGCCACTCTAATTCCTTCAACGGTAGCACCCCCGCCTCCACCATGGCCTGCAGCCTGGCCTCAGTCATCGTGGACTTCACCCAAGGCGCCATCAGATCAGTCGGGAAGTCCTTCTCGCCGAATGCAGGTGACGGCACCGAGCTCTCCACCTCCTCTCCGAACAAGTCCACCTCCTTGATGATGGTGGGCATTCAGCGGCGGCAGACCAGATCTAGGATTTTGAATTCTCGATCGGGGTTTGGCCGGCTGAGGTGGGGAGGCGAATGCACGGAGCGGCGAGATGGATGCAGAAATGGCGGCGATTTGGATTTGCTGCGTGGCGGCGCTCTCGATTCAGTGGGGCGCGGGGAAGACAAAGAGACTATTGGGCGCTGAGGAGACAAAGTGAGAACTGAAGGGAAAATGAGCGGTCCGCGCTGTTCCCCTGTCTTATAAGCAAGACAGCCTGGTCGGCGCGACTCTTCCGCTTCCACGGTGCGACTCTTCCGATTCCACGGCGTGACATTTCCGTTTCCAACGCCTGCTTGACCAGGGTTTCAACGGTTGGCCTTCCGGGGTTAACGGACATTTGAATACACCCCAAATAAATAGCAATGGTAACGTGCCTCCAACGGGCCGCTAGTCGGTTATCGAACAACTCGGAACCGAAACGTTACGGTTTGAAGGGTTTCAGTGGTTGACCTTCAGGGGTTCACAGCCATTTGAATACACCCGAGTGAAGGGCGACAGTAGTGCGCCTCCAGTGGGCCACTAGTCGGATACCGAATGACTCGGGACCAAAGCACTACAGCCTGTGTTCTGGTTTTGATGCGAATTCCGAGGGTATTCCCCCAGAGGGACACTAGCTAGACCTGAGCCACTCGGGTAACCAGGTGCCACTCGGGAATTCAGTCGGGATTCATGGTATGCCTCCCGCTGGGTCGATAGCCGATCTCCATCCGCTAGAAATGACCGGATACCACCAGGACTTACCCGTTATTAGCTCACCAGCCATGATATTCCTGCCCTACGGGTGAATATTACTCGGCTTATTACTTTTATTCCATAGGAGTTCTATGACTCCCTCATAATCTCCCTGCAAGCAACAAAGAGGCGCGCTCAGGCGGATACCACTCAGGAAACTTGCCCAGGAGGGAGGGCAAAAAGCACTTGGTTTGGGCGAAGGCATTACCAAGACAAGTTGCAGCCAGATCGTGAAGGACTCGGGGGCTACTGACAATGACATAGCACCCGGGTATCGTCAAGGAGGACAAAGCCGGCTCTCTGGTCATAGGGTGGGCCGGGCTGACTACTCAGAGTCTGACTTCTACATGGGGGCGCTTCATCGACTTGGAGTATAAGACATAGATATGGACTTACCCGATATCACAGGATTATAGTTGTAACCGATTAGGAAATCTACTTGTAAACCGATCTGGACTCATGTAACCTTGTCCCGGCCGCCTATATAAGGTAGGGTAGGGATCCTCCGATCGGAAAGCAATACAGAAGCCTTCATATTCTTAAATACACACATAACCCTAGTAACCTAGAGATCTACTCTCAAGGTCTTGCGGCACTTGGAACACAAGCAATATCATCCACCAAACACAGGACGTAGGGTACTACCTCTTCCCGAGGGCCTGAACCTGTCTAAACTCTGTGTCCCGTGTGCACCCATTTAGATCTGCTATGCGTACGCTGCCCCATATTCATTATTGCCGGATCAAAACACCGACACTAGGCCCCCGCGCCAGGCCACTACCATTTAGGATGAGACTACGCTCAGCGTGGGATGGCATCGTGTGGTCTCAAGGCGGCAATGGCAGCACACTCACAATGGGATGAGCAGCGCCCAAGCTACCCCCGCGTCACTCCCTTGCTCTCGTCCACCTCTTCTCACGCTGCTTCGCTCACAACCACCATGCTTCTGCTTGCTAGAACCCAATTCAGTGCTTGTTCTGCTGTCGCTATGGCCACTGTGCTCGTGAATGCAATTGGCGTAGGCACTCACCTTCATGCTTTGCCTCGCCACCAACACTGCCCACTACTACAAAAATCCACATCCACGACATATATCAATGACATGTATTCTTCTTCCATTAATAAAACTCATCATCAACAACGGGTCAAAAGAAGAACACGTTGTTAATAACTTCACCAGGTGTCTGCGGGCCTTCTCGACAAAATTATCAATGATGGGCCTCAAAGTGGCCCATTGTTGATGTCTCTTACTAACGGCCCACTTCAAGGCCCGTCGTTGATGACTACGCACTTCAATGATGGGCCAGAGGAAGAACTCGTTGCTGATAACTTCACCAGGTGATAACCTACTGTTGATGATTGTGGTGTATTCAAAACCCGAAATGTCACTCTGGCCAACCTGAAATCTAAATTTCAAAGTGTTGCGGGGTATATAATTCACCTCAGTGCATCTTTCTCTCCACTTAGATCCAGATCCAAAATTCACCTCAGTGTGTCTCTCTCTCCACTCAGGTCCGCAAGCACTTCAAGCTACGTGACAACGACTTCACCATCAGCGACCACCACCCTGAGCAGTACTTGGTCAAATTTGAGAGCCGGCACATCTGCGAGGACGTGCTGTGGGGGAAGAATTTCAAGCACTGTAGCATCAACCTCCACTACCGCCATTGGTGCTCCCTGGCTCATGCTTTCAGCATGGCCATGTTCTTTAGGGTGCATTTGCACCTTGAAGTTCCTGATGCACGCATTCACTCCGTACAATTGGGAGCATGTGATCGAAAGAAGTTTGTGCCCTACAACAGCTGGAGGGCACCTCCGTCATGCTTGACAACACAAAGACCATCAACCTCTGCGCCTGGTCAGTGAATCCTAGCTGAAAGTGCATCTAGTTCCCCTAAGTGGGTTATGGTGATTAATAAGAAAATGATTAAGGAACTAATGTGTGCATCAAGTGTGATCAGATTATTTGTTTCATGAAGGAGTACTTTAGTCAACTTTGGTGACCCCTAAAAAGTTTCAGTTGAAGGATGGCTTGAAGAATTTAGAGATTAAGGTCCTTTTTCTAGCTCTTTTGGTGATTCATTGAATCACGTTGAGTTTAGGACAAGATATACTACTAAGGAGGACTAAGATTAAGTAGCTGGTGATAGTGTCTTACTAAATGCTCAACTAGGAACCAATTTTGAAATCCAAAGAAGCCTTTGAAATCCCTCTACACACTTTTTCAACAGAAGCTAGAACCTCCAAGATCAATCTCGGAGTGTCTGAGATCTAGTTCTGTGTGTGGAGTCAGGGAACTCAGAGCCTCTGAGTTGCCCTTCTTTTCCGGATTTTTAGAAGTCGAAGCATTCGAGGTTTTCTCATAACCTCCGAGTTTAGGTTTTAGAATCGTCTAAGTCCTACGTGCTCTAATTTCAGAGCAACCAGAAGTTTTCTGGATGCTCGAATCTCCACTCTAGACTTCCGTTTGAAACCCCAGAATATCCAAGTTTGTTTCCGGACTTTTCGAGTTTTGGTTTTTGAAACTACCAAAATCTATGCGTTCAAATATCAGAGCAACTGGAAGTTTTGCAGATGCTCCAAGTCTCTATTATGGACTTCTCTTTGAAATCTCGGACCGTTCGAGATTTCTTCCAGAAACTTCGAGTTCTTGTTATGTGAAATCTCTTCGGAGTTGTTTGAAATCCCAGAAGTTCTAAGTACATGTTAGAGCCTCCGGATATATGTTCTAGAGATGACTTGTTAAGACAATCCTATATTCCGGAAGGTCCGAGTTCCATATCTAAAACCTCTGACATGTGCATCCGTCCAATGTGCTCTAAAAGTCGGAACCTCCGAGTTCACTTCGGATGTTCCGAGACTATTTCTAGATAGAAATATAGCTGTTGGTTTCAAAATGTCAGAACATCCGAGCTCAAAGCCGGAAGTTCTGAGTTATTCCGCTTTGTGTATAACCTAGTTTTTGAGGGGTTGTCTATATATACCCACAAGCCTCTTTGCACTTACAACTCTTTAAAATATCTATTTTCTGTTCTCCTAAGCCAAACCATATTTTCTCAAGCCAAAGCTCTATTCTTTGTGAGGAAATTTGAGAGAGAGAGAGAGATTGAGACTTAGTTGAGATCAAGAAGAGTTCATCTTCAAGCCAACTTGACTGAAGTTTGTTACTTGTCATCTCCTAGACGGTAATGAGTCGTTGGGAGCCTTTAAGAAGAAGTGTAAAGCGTCTCATCAAATTTGTGAGCGATTTTAGCTCATCTATCGTAAGGTGAAGAGCTGCCACAATTAAAGAGGGATTTCACATCACCGTCAAAAAGAAAAAGAGAGATTTCACATCAGTAAGTTTCTTGAGGAATAAACATTACGCTCTTGTATGTTGTGCGCCTATGATGTGAGCTTCAGAAATGATGTTTGTTGAATCGAAAGGTCCCTCCAGATTTTAAGAGAAAAGGAGAATAGATAAGAACTACCTATCCTTTAGAGAAGGAGAGTGGGGCTTGAACCTAATACCTCAATAACCAAAATCTTATGCTTCACCATTAGGCCACATGACAAATAGTTTGATCCTTTTGTTCTCAAGTTTCTGCTAGCCATCTGCTCACAAAGTACAGTCACTTTGACACCAATATGGTTTACAAAAGGCGCAACTTTAACCACTAATTCATGTCACAGTATATTTAGAAAATCTAGTAAAATTGTTATATTAGGGTCTATGCAGAACATTTTGGTATGTTCAATCTCCATATGCATGGTGTCTAATTAAGCTGGAGTCTAGAGGAATTGACCTTAGACGACGACTGACCGGATACAGATCCTCACGGCGGGGGCGTACGCTGAACGTTCCGGAGCTCGCACCAACCACTTCTTTCAAGTTGGCACTAGGTTGGCACTTGTTCTATGTTTAAGTTCTGAAATCTGAAATGGCAAAAGAAACCGGAAATCAAATCTGATTCTTTGGGAGCAAGCTGCTCAGCACTTCCTATTCAATATAATAAACTTTCATTTAACCACAGAGGCCTATTAGCTCAGCTGGTTAGAGCGTCGTGCTAATAACGCGAAGGTCGCAGGTTCGAGACCTGCATGGGCCACAAATATCTTCTTCTTTTGGCTGCCTTTGGAGTTTTTTTCTCCTTTTTTAAGGGAAAAAAAACATCATCCTTTTGTCTTGGCAAGCGGCGTTGCATGCAACATGCGCTCGTATGGGTGAACTTCTCTCTTTGCCCATCTAAACCCGTTTCCAGCTTTCGCTACTCTGGAGGCCTGTCTTTCCTGGCACCTGCGAAGCCATCAAAAGTTGAAAACTCGATCGTCTCTTCTGAATTCTGCTCGAAACTGTGTTGCACTAACTCATCGTTTCTCTAAAATTAATTGGATTTATTTGCTAGCAGCTACGTATATAAATCAGCGCCTTCATCTCCTCTGATTGGCTGATTGCGCTCAACTTAATTAGCCGCCGTCGGTGGACTTTCGTCCAACTAAGTCGTAGCTGAGCACCTCCTCATCTTCCTTATCTTTTGGACACGCTTGATTTCACTTCTCGTCCACCATCACCGCTATATATATGCACATGTAGCGTCATTGGCGCTGCAACGTGCAAACTGGAAGCGGCGGAACCTGTCGCATGCATCCCATCCTATTCCTTTCAAAGTGCCAAGGTGAGGCGTCTCCTTGGCACCAGTCATCCGAGGAAAGGAAGAAAGAACATAGGAAGGACAAATGAAGAACGGGGATCAGAGCGTGTGCTGGGCTCAGGCTCCGAACGACAATGAGAAAGTGGAGGTTAGGGGGTTGGGTTCGTGAGTGCTGGCTGAAATAGCATGCGCGTAATGTGTTTGGGGTGAACGAGGAAGGAAATGGAGCCTCACTTGGGCGAGTCTATGTCCCTATAAGGTATGTGGGATCGCGCGTGAGAATGTTATAAAGACCACGCCCGAAAGAGCAAATACCCCGCTCTCGTGCGGAAACACGATCTAATGGCTAATCAAAATCTTGTGTGACATCAAATAGTCTTCACAACTTAAAGAAGGTAGCGAATATCCGTGGAATAGCTTGTTGCGACAGGAATATCTTGGATCGTCTGAGATCACACCGTACCAAATACACAAAAAATATCTAACAGTTTTTATGAAATATGTGCGATATCCTTTGTATCGAATATAAATAAGAGTTAGTGACGAGATTTATGTCAATCTTCGTCTAAATGGAGTTGACGGCGGTGGATCATGCCCACGTAGAGGTGCACGCAGCCCTCCTCCCCACATTTTCAGCGTGCTGACAGGTGGGTCCATGCGCTGTACAACACATTTGATCATCCAACAAAACAGAAAACAGAATCCTGTCCAAGATAGTCACGTGCAACACGGACATTACTAACTTGATGATCGTCCTACAACTCTAGCCTACGTACAACAACAAACAGAACCTTCTAAGTTCTTGCTTTTCTCAACACGAAAAAGTTCCTGCAATATCTGAACAGAGCAATCACCATCTCCCTTTGCAATCAGCGTCGGCCTCCGCAATCAATCACCAGTGTGCTTCTCTGGTGCCTCACGTTTCTGCCCAAACAACAGTGTTCATCTCCGGCATCTCTACGGAAACAAATCGCCCATGCCCAGTGTTCTCCGAGGTACATCATCATCAATTATCGTTTTTAATCCTTCGTGCGCTGATCTTAATAACTTTCAAATATGTACATGCACTACAAACTACGTCAAGCCTCCTCCACAACATTGCAGTGGTGTACCTGCACCATGCTCAAGAGAATCAGTGAAACCAGACCACGATTGAATTGTTTATATACGAAAGAAGCTTTCTATCTTTGCTATGAACTTCATACCAGTTCCATAAGTTACCACACATGTATCAATAAACAAAACAGTTAAGCACCATGCTTCAAAGCCGGGTAAACAGCAAATGTCACTCAAGATAGATTAGGAAATGCTAGGAAAGAGTTAGAAACTATGACCTCTCAGGCATCTGATGCTAGCTTTAATGAAGATTTGCACGTGATCATGTTCTGTTCCTGGTATTTGGGCTGCAAAATTCAGCATAAGATTATTATTGCTATTTGGTATTTACAAACTATGCAATATGGCTGTGTATCTTCGGGTGCAGAGGCTGGGAGAGTGTTCTTTTTCATTATTAAAAAAAAACTATGCAATATATATATGAACTGACCCCAACCTCAATATGACGCAGGCTACCAGCAGGTGTAGGAGAGAGGAATCCTCTCGTTTGCATATTGGGTTACCAACAGGTGCAAAAGACAGGCAATCTCTGGTTTCCACTTTGGACAATTGATTTCATAACCTCCGGCTCAGTGAATCTATACCAGTTACAGTATGTCAATGAATCAATCAGCTTAATTCACTGAGTTTAACATAGCCTTCAGTCATACTCATATCATTTTGTTGACAACTGCAGGTGTTCCTTTTCATGAAGACCATTTTCAAATAGATGTCTCAACAAGCAAGCCAGAGTGCCGGAAAAGGAAAAGAATGTTGTAATTTCCCTTGAAAATAACTATTTCTTGCAAATTTAATCTGATCGTTTGACTCTATACGTAAGTTTTATAATTCAATATGGAATTGTTGCAAAAGTGGTGGCACACCAAAAATCAAAACGATCACGCCTGAATGGTAGGCCACACACTCCAACAGGTTTGTTCATCCGTGAACCATCGAACTCAACAAATATTAAGTGATACTTCCTCGGATGATAAAGAAGTTCCAAATTAAATAAACAGAATTATTCCTACTCAATGTGCACTCACATCAGATGAGGTGATCGTGAAAACAGGAAGCTCAGTGGCAGGTACCACATTACGCCCATGTTGGTTGAATATTAATAATAGGATACCTATAATGTGTGATTATTTTGTCCTGGGATTGATTGTAGGACAAAAGCATTCTCGAAAATATGTCTCTCGCTATGCTAAGCTTACTCCGGAACAAAGACAAGCAAGATTAGAACGTGCTAGAAAGCAACAACAAAGTATGACACCCAAACAGAGGGAGGCAGCGAACGCTCGACGAAGAGCAACCAGGCAAAATATATCAACCGAGAAGAGGCAGATGATATTTGCTCCAAAAAAGAAAAAAAGAGGCAGATGAATACCCGTCAAAGGGCCCGTACACAAAGTATAGCTGACAAGAGGCAAGCGACCAACACCAACAGAAGAATACATAGACATAACACTCGGGAAGAGGAAGGCACCACTAGCTCGACGCAACGGAAGACTTGCAGCTAGGCGAGACACCCCATGTGCTGAATCCATCGCAATGAGATGCCCCGATCCAGCTACATCACCGGCACCCAATCCGTCGTCAAGCAGGCCAGAATACCCCACCGGAGAGCCCGCTGCTTCACAGCAGGCCACATTGTCATCGAGCATGCCAGAAGTCACCGTCGGAACCGACAGTAAGGTTTCCATCCTTATTCCCTTTCTTATGCCTAAACGCATTGATCCATTATTTACCCACTCGATCACGTTGCAGGTCACATGTAACCCTTCCTTAGTGGTATCATGGATGAGCACGAAGTCCCCGACGAGTACATTGATGATGAAGGTGCATCCAGCTTGCTGTAACACGATTAATCTCAATACCCCTCTCCAGTGCCCCAGATCCTTCTTTACGGGTGAGCTTCGCTTCGATTCCAATTGTCGGGCCCCCGACCAGGTTTGTTGCCGCGTCCGACGCAGGCCCCGGCAACAAGACGAATCCAACTCGTCTCTGCCCGAAACAACCAACATGTCAACTCCGCCCCCCAGAAGCTGGGGTTACAAGCCCGCGCCACCGGGATCGGCAAGGACATAGCAAGCACTTACTGTTTTACGCAGGATTCAGCGGCTACAAAATTCTGGCGTGGGACTAAATTTTTTGCTAAAGCACGGCATGGTGTTGTCGTCGCAGAAAGTATTAAAATACTTTGTAGTCATAGAGGAAGAGGCCTATTAGCTCAGCTGGTTAGAGCGTCGTGCTAATAACGCGAAGGTCGCAGGTTCGAGACCTGCATGGGCCATTATTTTGTTTTTGCCCTGCCCCCTCTTTTTAGATGGTCAGTCGCTCAGGCCTGGTCCGCTCATGCACCGGCCCAATCTGCTCCGCTGTGCTTTCGGTACCAACGTCCTTCTTTTTGCCCCTTTGCTCCTTACCTGACCGCGAACGATCGATCGCCAAAGTATGCAACTATGCCAGTATGGTATGATAATCAAGCTAAATGTACTATGGTATGGTAATCAGGCTAAAATTAGTGTACTATAGTATGGTAATCAAGGTAAATGTATTATGGTATGGTAATCAGGCTAATTAAGTGTGGTATATATGGTTTTTGATGATCTAAGCTGGCTACTGCTAATTAAGTGTAGCATGCATTCATTCATATAGCAAATATTGATTCAATGCTTCACCCAAAAAAGAGAAATAACAAGATTTATGTTGTTCACTTTCAAGCAAGCATCAAAACGTTCCATACAGACTGAACTTGTGTGCTCAAACTAACCAGAAATGATAGCACACCAAAGAACAAAATTCGGAACTTGATATTTTTTTGTGATGATAGCCAAAGATAAATAGGCACTCCAGGTGTTGGTCCTAGGTTAAGGAGCACCAAAAGTGCATCACATAGAAACCTCCCGCAGAAAGAAATGACAAAGGTAAGAAAAGAATCGCATAATATTACTTGTGCTTTAAAACAGTCGGATTGAAGTGCGGCCATTTACAAATCAATGTTCGTGTTAGAAGATGGAACCATTCTAGCAACCTTTCAGGAACCTTACTATCAATCAAAGTTGATTGAACATGTATACTGATCCTGAATCTCAGTTTCTTATGAAATAGAACACAAGCAGACCAAAAACTTATGAAGCAGACGACGCAAAAGTAGAAGTTGTTAAACATTAGGAACATGTTAGCACAAACACAAGTTTTTTTTGTTTGGCTATTGCTAATGGACAGAGTACCTTTTTACATGGAAGTAATCAACGAAAATATCAACTTTAAACGCTGTTAGAAGAAATAGAAGAGAAACGTTTTATGCGAATAGTGATTTTCTTTTCATTTGATTTTTAATTTTTAGTTTTTCTTCACTACTACAGAATGGATCATAAAAGACCCCACATCACAGGCGGATCCCGAAAACCCATCTCTGTTACAGTAGATCACAGGCGGTTTGCAAAGAGAAACGTTTAGGTTAACTTGGAGAGATGCGAACCGCCTACGATAATCATACATCACAGACGGTTTTTACTAAGAATCGCCTACAATATCGGGGTAACATATTGTAGGCGGTTCGCATGCAATAAGGGGATTATCATAGGCGGTTTTATTTGGAAACCGCTTGTGATAAGGCGCCCGAGACTTAATATAGCCGCGTCGTTTCATGTTCTCTTCGTTAACGTTCATCTCCCCCGAGCCCCCTTGTCTTCTTCGCCCCCTCATCTTCTTCGCCCCCTCGTCTCCTTCACCCCAAGCCCTATATAGCAAATGCATGCACCACCCTCGAGCCCTATATAGCCCATCGTCGCCGGCCTCCTCTCCTCCTCCACTGTTGTCACTGGCCTCCGATCTACTCCTCCACCGTCGCCGCTAGCCTCTCCTCTTCCTCCACCGAGTACGGTACGTACGTCGCGCGACGTCTCGCTGCCACACACCTCCACTAGATCGATCTCCTCTCCTGCCCAGTCAATCTCTCCCTCACCACGGAGGTAATAAGACGCCCTTGCCCTCGCCCTCTCCCTAGATCGATCTTCCATATATGCTAATGTATGTATTATAAGTTGCCCTCACCCTCTCCCTAGATCTTCCATATATGCTTCTAGCGCTGTTGTAGCAGTTTGCATGCATATATTATAAGTTGCCATATATGCTTCTAGTGTTGTAGCCGTTTGTTGAATGTGATGGATCAACAGGTGCCTGTCATAGAGGGGCCTACATTGTGGAGTTAGAAATTTTAGGATTTCTGGAAGCATGTCCTCCTGTAGCTCTTAATTAAGATTTTTTTTGTATGTGATCAATATATGATCTTGCCTTAATTAAGATCTTTAGGATTTATTTATATTGTATGAGAAATGTATCATTGCAGTAACTAAAATTCATCTGTTGATCTATTGAAGCTAGTTTCAAAAGAATTATTTTAATGTACTAGTCTCTCATAATTTATACAATATCATTGCATATATATATTTTTTAGAATAACAAGTCATGTGATCAATCGAAGAAACGTAAGATGGACTCCGAAGCTACAGGCGGCTCTTCTTCAGCCAAGAAGGTTAATATTTTTTGAACCAAATAGTATTATGTGATGAGTAATGCTTTGTTTTTTCAAAACTAAATTAATATGGTGAATGCAAAGTTAATTCAATTCTAAACTGATTTTTCATTGGAATATTGTAGAGTTTTACTTATGATGTAAAAAAACAAATAGGGAAGAATTTTAAAATCTCTCAAGTTACCCGCAATGCTCTGCAAGTACAATTTGGAGCTACTAATAATGTTGTGTGTGCTAATGTTGTGGATAGAAATTTCACGCCATCTTTCATTGTTGCCTCAATGCTTAAGGATTTTCTTGGCCATTCAAAATTCAGGGTTGCTGACCACTACATCCATGGTGTTGTTCTAGTTGCATTTGAAGAAGACAAAGATGTTGATACGGTCACTTTGCAAAACTTCATTTGGGGTGGTAGCTTGATCGGATTCACCAAGATTGATGCTCTGGCTCAAGCAAGTCCAGATGTGAATTCAAGGCGTTCAGCTTTCCACCTGACGATGAAGAGTAGTTGTTTTTATTTTGTTATATTATGGTTTGGAACTTCTGGTTGTGAACAACTTTAATTTCGTTGTTTCTTAAGAACTATGTGTTTTTTTGGTGGTTCATATATATAATATTATCTATGATATGATATGAATGTGATATGATCTGTGAGGTTTATGTGAGTGTGATATAATCGATCAGTGAACTTATGTGAATGTGATATGATCTATGAAATGATGTTCGTGTTAAATAACATCACAGACGCTTCAATATGAAAACCGTCTGTGGTAATGGGGAATCACATGCAATTCTTAATAAGAATCGCCTGTGATATAGGGTTATCACAGGCGGTTCTTAGATATAGGCTCATCATAACCGCCTGTGATGACAGGGGATCATCACAGCCCCTTGCCTACAGGCGGTTCAAGAAACTGTCTGTAATGGTGTTTCTGAACCGTCTGTAATGGCCTTTTCTGTAGTATTACTTGTCATTGTGAACTTAGAAAATATTTCAGTTTACAAATTTATAAATAAGTAGTGTAAGGCTCCGTTCGGACAGTATTTTTCCTAGATCATATGGAAATTGATTAACTAAACTGTTCCGTGAAATACTACAAAATTCCTGCATTCCAAATGGACTTTGAGTTGGGAAGACGATTTATTTATAGTATTTTTAGAAGTTTTTCACGTTAATTTGATGCCTATTGTATGGGTGCACTATAGATGGCAACTGCATAACATATGTTATCCTTGGGAAACACAGCCATGAAAGTAGATCGTCGTACCCAAGTGGCCACATATTCAGTAGGGACTCCACGTGAACAAATTAAAAACGTACCTAGACGTCGAAGCCATGCTCCAACATTCCAAAATAAATTCTAACAATTTTGGTCAGAACGAGGCGACGGCGACTCAGCGAGGTTAACACGATAGGCTGACTAGCTAGTAATACGGTGGCCAAAACTTAACGTAATGGCATGAGGGGGTAATTCGTTGCCCCTCGTGCTTGGAGGGATGGTTGCTCGGGTGGAACAGGGGAACAACTTGCGATGAAGACGGTGAGATGGTGCTCCAACGCTATCGGGGGTTGGCAAGAAGAATAACCAGTGAACGCTGTCGACGAGGAGGAGAGAGGGTATAGGTCTGTAGATGACGGAATGTTAGGAGGTGGTAGTCAGAATGGCCAGGCTAGGCAACGGTAGCCACCGAGACGAAGATAGGAGTGCGGTGGCAGAAGAGGATTTGCGGCACCGGAGGTTACTGGAGATGGATGAGGAGATGCGGGGCAGAAGAAGACGTGCAAGGGACAAGAGGAGTATATTTCAGAAAAGGATGAAGGCACAGGGCACAGGAGTAGGCATAACAGCGGAAGTAGAGGAGGAAGACACAAGGTTGTTCGGCGGCTCGGTGATCGATCGTAGATTAGAAGCCTTCATTTTTCTTGTAATAATTCTTGGGAGACTAACCCGGCAGCAAACTCACTGCTCCGATGGATTCCTTGGCCGCGAAGGCCCGAGAAGCTAAACACTGTATGAACGGTCCCGTCGCGTTGCACGCGCAATCCAGCGAGGCCCGGATCGCGTCGCGCTCTGCTTTCCTTCCTCTCCAGTTTTGGTCGCCAACGTCAAATAGCTGTCGCGTGCGTCGGTTACGCTGCCTTTCGTTTCCCTCCCCTGCCACGCACGACGACAGCGCAAATAGATCCCCATTCCTCTCCCCCCACCCTTCTTAAACCAATCGAATCGAACCGAACCGAACCGAACCGAATCCTTCGCACTTCCCCGCTTTCTCCGATCCAATCGCCTCCACCGCCGCCGCCGCCGCCGGGATCGAAGATGTCGTACGCCTACCTCTTCAAGTACATCATCATCGGCGACACAGGTCCCTTCGATCTCTCCCCCCGAATCTGCTGCTCATTCTATTGGTCCCTCCTGTTCGTTTGTTCCATGTCCATGTGGCCTCTCTGGGTAGGATCGGATCCGCCCGGCTGCCGAGCTGTTTCTTGGCGACAGCCGTGGCGTGAGCGGATCTGCTTGCCCATGCGCGCGCGGTTTTCTTGCTTGCCGGGTTGCTTGTGGTGATTGATTGGTTGGTCGGTTCTTGCAGGCGTGGGGAAGTCATGCCTGCTGCTGCAGTTCACGGACAAGAGGTTCCAGCCGGTGCACGACCTCACCATCGGCGTCGAGTTCGGCGCCCGCATGATCACCATCGACAACAAGCCCATCAAGCTCCAGATTTGGGATACGGTCCGTACTATGTCTAATTCTTTCTTGTTCGCTTCCTCTACCTTCCCTCTCTGTGCCGTGCCGTTTCTGCTACTTGCGGCAACTAGGGGCCTGCGCTGTAGGAATCTCGAACCAACGCGTGTATTCAGAGGCAAGAAACGTGTTGATTTTTTGTCAGTTCTGGTCTGCAATGTGCAATGCTAGTTCTGTTCCTGTTACTGCTTGCGGTTTTGAGCTGATGTTGTGATGATTTCACTATATGCTTAATTGTGTTGTCCTTGGCTAGTTATGTTGGTTAAATGTTATTCCACCCAGTATACACATGGATTTCTCCCACGGTCACAAAACGAGTTCCGTTTTGGGCATTGCACCGATTCTAAAATGCAACATTGATCACCAATCTATCTATTATATTATTAAAGCAATAGAAAAAACGCTACCACATTCGTCCAGTAGGCTAAAAATATATGCACTGTTAGATCATGATGAGTCCTGATCATAACGGTGGAGATTTAATTTAAATCCTCTTACTACATCCCCTCATATACGGGCTGAAGATTTCACCAAATCGGCTAGAACTCATACACGCGGTGAGTGTTTCATGAGTATCCAACATTGACCTTCTATGTATTCTGTGGTGACATGTCAAGACACATGGAGTCCTAATCTAATTAGACATGAGAAAAAAAAGGTAAAAAAAGAGAGGCCTAAGGATAAAACATATATGAACGTGAGAAATATCCACGTGAATGTACAAGGCTAAAACACGTAAATTACACCATCAAATTTAATGGGATAAATTTTTAGTGGTGCATGTTAGCAACAAGGGCAATACAAAGTACAATGATAGTTCTCCCCATATTTTTCGTAGAGACCCAACTAAGAAACAAATGACACCCAAACCTAGGGGTCTTTGTCTTCGTTTGCTTTGACACACCCACCGTGCTGCATCGCTCCCACGACGCCACAAGACGACAACAACAAGGTGAGGTACATCCACACCTGCGAGAGCATCCGGAGATCCTAGAAGCTTTGGATTGTCACAAATGTTGATGCGACAAAGACGAAGCGAGAAGATGTTGAACATGTGGAGACATAATGTCTCCCCATCTAGGAAGCAAGTCCGACTCTTTCATCTTGGGTAAGCAGCGTTGAGCCCAAAAACAAAATCCCAAAGAAGTGAACAACAAAAGCCAAGACTAAGCCAAAAATCGCTCGATCTAGATGAAGATCCGTGGAAATTAACCTTAGTGGAGCACAAAAGTAGCTCAATTTTGGAATTAATTTTAAATAAAAACTAGCATTTGGATCTATATACGAAATACAACCTAAAACTGAAGTACGAAAAAATTTAAAATAAAATGAGCAATTCGATTTTCATTCGATGAATATACATTGTTGATCATGTTGTCATTAAGGTTGTGAGGTGAGTAATGGCATGATGATAAGGTATGAGGGACCATGCTTGAAAGGAGATTTGCCAAACAAACTGATGATGGTTATGCAATGCAGCAAGGTGAGGTTAGGGTTAATACACCCTAGATGCGGTTTTCGGAGAGGTGGAGCAGTTTGATCAAAAGGCAATAAAGGAGCCACTGGGGTTTAGGTCCTCACGAAGAAGCTTTGTGTCATGGCCACCCGGGTTACTCCAATGCACATCGGTCTAAGAGCAAAAGCTGGGCACAATGATTGGGTGCCGCAGGATGTCATGATGCATGTGACAGGTTAGTCAAGAGTGCGCTTGCCATTGCCAGTGATGAGATGGGCAGATATCAAAGTCACTTAGAGTAAATAGAGCATGTGTGGAACCATCTAGAGGCATGATATTGCACTGATGGAATAACAAAATTGCAATACAACTAGTGATGAGGCAGGTGAAGGGAGAGATCACAAGGTTTAGGTTGAGCCATCAACGTTTATATTTAATTCTTGGTGGAAAAGTTCTCAAAGGACTATTGGTGGAACGATAGACACTGTGGGATGAGGATGAATGGAAGACGGAAATGTTGAGATTAGTATGAAAATATATTGTTTTCCGTGGTAGGCCACGGACCTCAATGGAAATATTTCTATCAAATAAGATTTCTAATTGGAATAATACTTTAAACTAAAGGCTAACAGCTAATACACCTAAGATCTCTATGAACTCCAATAATGTTCTGATAGTGGCAAATAGATCAAATAAACAGTTAGCAACAACGGACAAATAACTAGCAGAAAAAACAATACCAAATATGACAAGTCGTAAATCTAGCCACGCAAATGCATGGGCCACCTTGCTAGCTTCTATTATAATATATTTGTCAAAGTAAAACCTAATAAAATTATGAGACAATTGCTTATTTGCCATTGACAAGCACGGCAATTGCTCATTTGCCATCGAACAAACCAATGTTGCTCTTATACCGCTTACAAGTTCGTTCCGTTGCCAATTTGCCATCAGCTGTTAAGTAGGTGTTAACTTCTTCTAGCAAAAGACGATTTTGCCCTCAATGGCAAATAAGCAACACTTTGCACAATACCATACGTTATTTCATTCACAAATAAATTGGACATCTCGCTTGTAATTTCAGCATGTAACAGTTTTCAGCATGGCAATTATTTCACGAGAAAATTGCCATTGAGGGCAAAATCGTCTTTTGCTAGAAGAAGTTAACGCCTACTTAACGGCTGATGGCAAATTGGCAACGGAACGAACTTGTAAGCGGTATAAGAGCAACATTGATTTGTTCGATGGCAAATGAGCAATTGCCGTGCTTGTCAATGGCAAATAAGCAATTTTTTCTAAAATTATAGTTGTACAGAAGTATTTTGTTTAGAGACAAAATGTACCAGTATCATCTTCATGAGATCAATCTAAATATTCAAAAAGATGTTGACATATTGTTGATGAAATTTCTAATGGATTGACTGCATGTTTCCCATGGTGACACTCTTTTTTCAGTGGACGGAATATGTTATATTTGCAAATTCCTTTCATCTATCATCCTCAAAATCATGTTTATCATTGTGTGTTGTTTGTTCACCATGCCATGCCCCTAGTTGCCTTTGTTTACTTACATAATAAGGTTTGGTGGTGGAGACTGCTTAACTAACTTGCCATGCAATTTGCTTGGGAAGTCCAACCATGTTTATTGAGTTTACTCGTCCATCTCATAGTATTATCTCTTAATATTACAGGCTGGCCAAGAATCATTTAGATCTATAACTAGATCATACTACAGAGGGGCTGCTGGTGCCCTTTTGGTTTATGATATCACCAGGTGCTTTAATGGTCTGGCAATTCATCTGTTATGGTGTTTAAATTTCTGCATACGGATGTTGCTTAACTAGACTAACCAAATTTCAGGAGGGAGACTTTTAATCATCTCGCGAGCTGGCTAGAAGATGCAAGGCAGCATGCCAATGCCAACATGACAGTAATGCTCATTGGAAACAAATGTGATCTGTCCCATAGACGTGCTGTCAGCTATGAGGAAGGTGAACAATTTGCCAAGGAGCATGGCCTGGTCTTTATGGAGGCATCTGCAAAAACAGCACAAAATGTTGAGGAGGTGATTGTTTGTGCCTAGTGCATTTTTTTATTGCACTATTTGTTTCTCTTCAGAAATTTCTCACATCTTTTTTGTGATGCAGGCATTCATTAAGACCGCTGGGACAATATACAAGAAAATCCAAGATGGTGTTTTTGATGTATCTAATGAGGTCAGTTTTGAAATGCTTGGCCTTTTCCCTTTATTAAGTGTTTCTTCAAGTTTGTGATAATCCAAGATGATTACTGAGTCCACAAGTTCTTTTTGCAGTAATAATTGAATTCAATTTCTTGGCTTGGTTTTAAGTTGTTATGCGCTAGACATATGTAGTGTTTATATTTTAAACCGTAGAAAGGTGCACTTTGAAAAACATGTAGAAGAGATATTTCTTTAACTGGAGAGCTGTTTATAAGAAATGCAACATAAAGATCTGTAGATCTCATTGCATGTTCCAAGTGAGACCTGAGTGGATCTCGAACTTGTAGAATTGACCCAGACAGGTCTTGTTAAAGTCGAGAGGGTTCAAATCCTAATACAACGACTTAACAGTTGGTAAGCACTTGTGTTTTTGTTGGAGAACAAGTGAACTTGGGCAGGTCCACGAATTCCAACTTTCGTACTGGCCAGTAATCGGAAGTGTGACCTTGTGTCCCTTGTCATTTAATCATCAAATCATTAGGTGATGAAGAGTGTGGATAAATGGTTCTGCTTTCTTCTAGTTTGCAATTATATGTTTCTGCTTTTGTTATGATGTACCTTCTTGCATCGTGTCTTATTTATCTGATTGTGAATTGCAGTAACGGGCTTCCATTTATTACTCCAAATAGCGCTTGTAGTTGCCTTTTGTAGTGTTTGTCTACTCTGGACTTCTAACAAGTAAATGAAACCAAAATTTGAATGTCCTTTGGTGGTCCTGAGGAGGAGAATATTTCATCTGCTTGATTCTGACATAGATGCTTGCATTTGCTTTAGTGTTAAGTTGCCAGGGTAGCAGAGCTCTGATCACAAGGGATGTCTTTTCTTGCTCGCAACCATCTTCCCAGTATATAATGTTGTTTTCCCTAATTGCTGCAGTCCTATGGAATCAAAGTTGGCTACGCTGTCCCCAATGCATCTGGAGGTGGTGCTGGCTCGTCCTCTCAAGGTGGTGGCTGCTGCAGCTAAGTCAGTTTGCAAGGAACATATCATGTAAAACATGTTCTTTGCAATATTTTGATGATGCCTAGTGAAGAAGAATAGCTGGCCCAGGTTCTAGTTGTTCTTTCAGTCATCGACGTTGTAATCAGTGAGAAATCAATAGTAGTTGTCTACACTGTGCAATCTTTCTGTAAAGTAAACATATACTATTTCTATCCATTTGCGTCTGTAACTAAATGAAACGGTGTGGATATTCATTTGTTCATGTAATAATGCCTCGTAGACTCAGAACACGATTGCATGCCCAATCAATGCAAATATCTGTTTCACGATATTTGTCTGGCATCTATACCAAGACAACACTGGACCGTACCATTTTATCAGATAGCAGGGGCAAGCATTCATTAACTATTATTTTTCTATGAGATAGCACATCTCCAGACTAACGTGAATGGATAGAGTATTTTGTTGCCACTCGATGACACTGCTTCATAGTGAGTGAGTGACAAATATCCTCTGTTTCCTACTGACAGGGATATGCATAATCCTATCTATTGGACAGCAGTACCAGTGTACCACATGAAGAACGAATATTAGGTTTAACTTGGGAGCAATGGGAGAAGGGCACCATGACACAGTAATCGCAATGTAAGCTAGCATACTCTTGAACATCAGGTCAAACACCAACATAAATCCACAGCAAGAACAGCTGATATCAACGTATTTGCTCTAATAAGGAAATTACTCATACAGCCGACAAGAGAGATCACATTGCACAGAAGCATGCAGTGTAAAATTTCCAAATAAGGTAACAAAGCTCAGCGCCCCCTGCCACGACCGCGCCCACGACCACGGCCACGCCCACGCCCCACAGGTTTCCCTGCTTTCAGATGAAGGTTTGATCAGACAACAGTGGCAGTTATAAGTAACTTAAAACACAGTAAGACGCAAATATCAAACCTGCAGTTGGCTTCTTAGGCTTCACCCTTGGTGTTTCCTCAACCAGCAACGTCTCCAGGTTTAAGCTGTCAGGAAGGATGTAATAGCGAATGTTGTTTCCTCTCACACTAAGGTGATCAAGGGTAACAGGATTTTTCCCTTTCAATGTAAGCTTCACAGTCTTCAGATGAGTATTCATGCTGATGTCAACACCTACAAAATGGGCATGAATTCAGGACACACACAGTAATAATGAACACACTTTCAGGGAAAATTACAGGAGATCATGCTGAGAAAACTCTATGAAATGATTGAAAGACCAGAAATTAGGAAAAAGTCCATTTCACCCCCTCAACTATTGTCAAAGTGTAACTTCCCCCCTCAACTGTATAACATACAAACCATCCCACCGAGACCATTCCAAAGCGGTTTTGAATGACGTGGGACAGACGTGGCAGCCACGTAGATCCTAATCAAGAAAAATGGATAGAAAAGGATTACAATCCCATGACATGACATGCCATTGGTCACAGGGGGTAGTTTTTCCAGCATTAAAAGTTGATGGTGTACATTGACCGGTTTTGGAGTTGAGGCGGTAAAGTTAGACTTTGGTGATAGTTGAAGGGGCTAAAATGGAGTTCGTCTGATTAATTATAATTAAGTTTTGAAACCAGTGAACTTCTACAACCACAATCCAGTACTTTTGCTAAAACAACACATCTTACATGATATTAGATTTATCTAACAACAAAAGGTATTGCAGGAAGGTCCTATATGTTCACATTGGATACTTCAATAACTTAGTAAGTTAAATAAAAAAATTCAAAACAGTAATTTAAAGGCTGCAACATTTTGTATTTTCCATTAGCAGATATCACAGGTAGCAAGACAACAAAAGATACTAACAAAGTGAGATCCAAGAAACAGAATGGGATCTAGTGGAACATTCTTAAAATCACTAAACAACAACACAAAAGTTCATTCTGATTGATGTTAATTACTGGATGTATTCATTTTAAAACAAGGACGTCAACTTTACTTATCTGAAGTCGTTAGAACTCCATAACTTAGAAACCAGTTTGCCACTATATCAAAGGACGCCAGCTCATGAAACAAACACTACATACTAAGCATTATTTCTGTACTTAGAAGTTACATTTGCAAAATAAACTATATCAATTAGCTTAAAACTGGAATAAGCACTACAGTGAAATCTCTAGAAAATGCTTAACATGTATCTGTAAAATGCCTTAACATGCTCCCCAACACCAAAACAAAGGAATTGTAGTCTAGTACTCATAAAGCCAGCATGACGTCAGAGTTAAAAATAAAAAAAGATATCTATTAGACAAACATACAGGATCTCTAAAGAACATATAGATGCTGCACTCTCCATATAACTAGCACCTAACTTAGAATGGACATGGGAAACAAAACAAAACCATCAACCAGAGAAAGATTTGGAGACCAAGCATGTCACAACACCAAAAACACTATAACTAGCACAGGCAGAGTTTATTTAGCATCTTATCAGCTCATTCAACTAAGTCACAGATAGAGAAGTGGTACAATTGCACAAATGTATAATTCCAGGCTACTAAAACCTTAGCAAGCTGTAGGAAATTGTCCACATAAAAGTTTTCCTACAGACCTTAATATATTCGACCAGGGATGCATAACACGATAAAGTAAAATTGTAAAATAAATTCATTTTAGGTTGCATTTGATATTATCTTTCCATTTCTGCATCCGGCTAATCTAATCTTATTGTTTTCAACAATAATCGCTCAACAGTTATGCTAGTTATATTTGGCTTATGACGAGAGAAGCAACATTACCCACTGAAATCAGGATTTTGCAATGATTCGACTGAAGCAAATAAAGTGAACGTTTCCCATCACAATTTCCTACCTCCAGTACTACTAGGCTAGCAACATAAACTACAGAGGTTCAAAATGAAGCAAATTAGACAAAATGCTAAACTAAACCACCAGATCATCTACAAAGCTCGAATGAAAAGAAGGGGCAAATACACAATAGTTGGAACACGCAGCAACTCGATGACAGAGGATAAGGCAAACCTACGGCTCTGCTAGCCACATGTCCCTAGATTTCCATCACAAAGACAAAAGCTAAGCACACAAATCTACTAGTTTCTACAGAATCCGCAGGCAGCACCGCGCTCACACCAATGCAACCAAGCAAGGCGCCACCTAAACCACTCTGCTTAAGCACTGTCGCACATCCAGCAAAGATGCTCGCAAACCTTAAGAACGCTCCCTCCACCCCCACCCCAAAACAAACCTAGCTCCCTCAGTAAAGATCGCAGCGCATCATACCGGTGATGGTGCCGTGAACGGTGGTGCCATTCTTGAGTTCGATGGTCACCGTCTCGTTGTTCAGCTTCATCAAGAACCTGCAAAGGCAAAACCCAGCCCAAATCCGCACCAATTTGGGCGAAAATCACACCAGACGAATCAGTAAAAGCCGGTGAACGTACCGAATCAGAAGAAGAGAGGGCGCGCAGGGAGCACTGGTTACCTGACGAGCTTCATCGTGGAGGCGTTTGGTGGCGGAGGTAAAGCTAGGGTTTTTGCAGGGAGCTGCCTCGAGCTGCTTTCTCTTCTCGGAGCGGGGAAGGAGGCATAATACCGCCGGATCTGGGCGAGAGACTGCGATATGGGCTTAGCTGGGCCGTAGTTGAGGGATTCCCTGCGTTCTGCGACGACTTCAAAAGCCCATTTCGAATTTATTATTTCCAGCGAACTATCTGGCCCACGTATAGCATTATCTACAAAAATCAGAAAATTTCTGGCTCTGGACCTCACCTACTTCCTTTCAACAGAAAAAAAAATTGTTGAAATTTTTGAAAGTTATGGAAATATTATGTGTACCTTTTAAAAAAACATATATGTATGTGTGTTCTCCACAAAAAATAGAAAGAATGAATGAATGGCTAATATAGCTACTGTATGTGTATTATGTTTTTTTTTCTTTTGCATAGAGGTCGATGGATATATTTTTGACAAAATTTTCAGAATTTTTTTAATACACAAAAAATCTGGCAGCGAGTAGGTGCTCCCAACCCACAGAGCCAGAGTTTTGGTCGGCTACAAATAGGATTAGCTTGGAACGAGGGGACTTATTTTGCCATGCAAGACATGGTATGAGCCAGTTGGACACGTAGGATACTGCTAAGCGATTAATTAATATACAGCTGATCATTTGGAATCTAACAGACGACTCTTCTTTATACGTTGTTTTGTTTGAAATTTTTTAAAGTTGGTATAAAAATCATGTGTTTCAAATAGGCACATAAGTATATGCTAATATGAGACCAATAGTGTCTTTGCTGGGCCAGATTTTTTGGGTTGGGCACGAGATGATGCAAAACCCAACCAGAATGACTAAATAATAAAAGGCAATATTTCATCAGTACATTAATTTAAAATGATAATATTTCATCTGGGAAAATAGGTGATAATACTAATATTTCAGTACAAAAATCATTAAAATACTTCTATTCGATAAATTATATTTTCGGTTCTTGGGCTTCGTGCCAAGCCTTGGGTTCGGCCTTGATGGGCCAGTCCCATTCATGGACGAGCTTTTCCATGTTGAACGCCCGGCCCAATCCAAGCCTGGAACAGCTTTATGCTGAAGTAGTGGAAACTTACTTACGTTGATGAAACTAATTACTTGTTTTGATAATGTACCTGAGAAAAATTAAAGCACTTATGTGCGGTATCCGAGCATGGTGAGAAAGATTATTCCTATTTCATTTTTGAATGGCTTGAGTTCATTCCACTATATGCCATTGCATCTAATTTTGGATAGGTTGCTAAATTAGTTAACAATTTGGGTCCGTAAGCACTTGTCTTAGGCTGTAGAGTATGCCTCTAAACTCAAGAATTGCGTCAAGCCATAAAACTCGTTAGAATGGTCCATCCAAGGTTCTCACGTGGTGCCGCTGACCATTCGAATTTGGCAAGATCCCCAGGGGGGTTGAGATTAGAGGTCGTCGATCGGCCGGTAAATGGTCGGCGCGCCACGAAGCTGGCAAAATGCGTAGTCGTCACGGGCACGGCTTGGTGCTGCGGTAGCTTGATTCCGAATGAGAACTGCCAGCAAGGGGGCCGGGAGTACGGCGCACCAGGTCAGCGACAGTGTCAGCAGTGGCTGAGACAGGATTTTTGTGAAGTCTGGGCAAACCACAAACCTAAATGTCAAATTTGAGAACTTTGGATACACGTCATGTAAAATAGCACCAAAAACTTTGGATACACGTCATGTAAAATAGCACCAAATTTAAGTACCACAATGGACTATTTAGATACACATAAACATAGTTTTAACGTGAACCAATACGCACAAACCGGCGAGCGAGCCCGGGCAAGTGCCCAGGGTCGCCATACCTCTCCTGAGTACCAGCGAAAAGTACACTCGGAAGGAAGCTCTCGTCAGAAATAATAATGCCGGCTTCAGCTTTCCAACTTCCAGAGAGCCCTGACGCTCAGCGTAGCTTCCATTGAGGCGCCGATCGTGTGGTGGAAAATAGCATCACAAGGAGAACTGCAGAGTGGAATGCATTCTGGCTAATGTCCTGGCATGCTCAGGAGTAGTATTTACCGTGCAAGATCTCCTTTGCTTTTGCAATCAGCAGGCAGTGTACTACTTCTGAATTAATAAAGGAGACATCTTGATTGCCCTGAGAAAGTAAACAGAATTCTGGCTCCCAACTCTCATGGCAACTCAGACAAATAACCTATAACTCTCTTTTTTGTGTGGGTCCTGAACATGCAGAAGCTCTGCATATTTCATCCACAAGAGTTCAAAGAAGTTAGTATATATTTTGACAACATGAGTTCGCCCTTATCTCCAGAAAAGAAAAAAGGTTCTCCCCCAACATCAACTTTCTTAAGCATAGAGAAGAAATGAGCAAATGGGCTGGGGATGCATGGAACAAACGAGATTGGACAAATTCGTGCGTGCAAACCAAATCCAACGGTGTGTGAGGACTTTCGAGAACTTGTGCTAAATGCATGCAATAGTTGACATGTCCTATCCCGGATCAAATTCAAACAACAGAGATGTCATCTACATTGGAATATCAAAATGACAAAATATGATTGGAGAATTTCGACTTTATTAATATGGAGTAGCATATCAAATTCAAACAACAGAGATGTCATCTACCGAGTATGAGTGATTTACGATAGTCTACATTTGTATTCGTGGATCAGAGAGATACTTGGACTAAGGTCACTGCTAAGTGAAATGCTAGGTAGCTTAGGGTGTGTTTGGTAGCCTGTATGTCTCTAGCATGGCTATCTCTCCTGATACAGGCTGAGCCTGGACATGCTGAACGCATACAACTGAACAGTGTTTGGTAGTCTGTATATGCTGAGACATGCTGAGTTGAGATCTTGTTTGGTGGGCTGTATCTGTGGTCTAGACATGGCTGAGAGGCTTTGCTGAGAGGTTTTGGTGGGTTGAGGTCAGCCATGCTGACTAGGGAACCTCCACTTGTGGATTCTCCCTTGGGCGTGGCTGAGAGGCTTTGGTAGGTTGAGGTGGGCATGGCTGAGAGAGCTCATACATCCTATCAAACACTGAAAAGTGGGTTGAGAAGAGAATAGATGAGGGGATGCACTCTACCAAACACACCCTTACTAGTTCGACGTCCTCACTCAGTCGCTGACAATAAACCATCGCTGCACGACGCAGCAGGAAGGGGAATCGCTGACAACAAGCACTACACAGTGCACTATCCCCAAGTGATCACAAGCAGAAGTCTCTTCAACTACACCAATTGCCACCCCAGTCAACGCTACATAAGGGTTGATCAGATAACGGATCAAGTCATATTCACGAGATCACCGTATACACCGCTCGCTCGCTGTTCATCACAACCAAGCGCTCCCATTTTGATGAATCGCAACGCAAGAGCACACATGAAGTAGGATTGCATTATCCTTCGAGGAGTTTTCTAACCTGTATAAACACTACGTTCTCGTTCGCATAGTCTCAAAGTCTCTTCCCATCATTTGCTGCGTAACACGGACTAATAGACCATCGAGAAGCGTGGTAATGCTAAGGCAGATGGCACCTAGCAGGTCCTGGTGTCCAACAAGCTAGGGTTAAACGGCAGAGGAGAGGAGAATGGTGACTAGGTTAGTGGTGGCCCGAGGCCCATGTGTCAGGAAACGGAATGAATGAGACAGGGAGGTGTGGCACATGTGAATTTTCTTGGTTGCTACCGATAGGTAATCCTAAAGATTGACTTCTCCAGATCAAAAGTAGCATGAGGGGATGTGGTGTGTGTATGAATTGGAGAAACTTTAGAAACACTTTTAATTTCCTCTGTTGAAAATACGCAGCACTGCATATCTTTTTATCTATACCGTTACACATCATAGCCTACCTGAGAAATTGAAAACGGAAAAGTAAATACTCAAAATGATACCAAC
Source organism: Stipa capillata (assembly GCA_019208055.1). NCBI lineage: Eukaryota > Viridiplantae > Streptophyta > Magnoliopsida > Poales > Poaceae > Stipa > Stipa capillata. The sequence continues at coordinate 113,887 of JAGXJF010004838.1, forward strand.
TAGAATTTTACCCACATTGATTTTTAAGTTTGTTTTCTTTCTCTAATTTTGTTTTTCATTAAGACGGAAACCTTTAAAAGGGTTAAGTTTTTACGATGAAGACTCAGATTGCTGCTTGTTGGATGGCAGGTGGTGCATGCCCCCACTACTTCCTTCTGACTCCGAGCCGGACTCCACAACCAAACACTACTACAAAAATGACTCTGAGCCGGACTCCATAACCAAACACTACTACAAAAATGACTTTTCTGGACTCCTTATCTTAGACGGTTTTAATAAAACCGACTACGTTCAAGAAATCTCAGTCGGTTTTAATTTATCTTAGACGGTTCACAAAATAAACCGACTAAAATAACAACTTGTCTCAGTCGGTTCTGAAAAAATCGACTATAAAAAATCTCAGTCGGTTTAAAAAATAAACCGACCGAAATATACAGTCGGTTTACTTTATAAACCGACTGAGATACCTCGGCCTAGGCCGGCCCAACATATCCTTGCACACCTTATCCGGACAACATTTAACCCTAGCTATACCGGGCATATCCCTACCCCTCGTCGATCCTGCCGCCCCAATCCGCCCCAATCCTCTCTGCCTGTCCATCTCTCCCTCTCCCTTCTCCAGATCCGGCAAGGGCTCGGCAACCCGTCGACAAGTGCCTCCATAACCGTCTGCAGCTCCTCCGCAACCCGCCAACGAGGGCCGCTGCCGCCTCCACCTGCTAGCAAGCTCGCTGCTCCCTGCCTTCTCGATCCAATCTAGCCGCCCTTCTCTTCCATCATCCCTTTTTCTTTTCCCTGATCCAATCCGGTGTCGGCACCCCATCTGGTGCGGGAGCGGGCGCTGGAGGCGAGGCGCCACACGTCGTGCTCCTTCGGAGCGCTAGGATGGGCCACCTGGTCCCCTTCGGCTGCCTTGTTGTGCCGCGTTCAATCTGGCAGAGGCTGCCGGAGAAGGGCCAGCACTGCCTGACGGTGCGGCATCACCGAAGCTCCGGTGGTTTTTCGCTGCATGCCTGCACAAGGAGTACCGCAAGAGGGCGTCCGTCGCAGATCTGCTTGCTGACCCATTCGTCGCCAGACCCATCTTTAGGTACTTCTGTGAACCATTCCCTATGCATCCCACTCCCCAAAATCTCGCGGACGAGCTTAGGTATTTCTTCTTGCTGACGAGCGCTGGGTGCACAGGCAGAGGAAAGGCTGGACTTCTGATGCGGCGGACTTGCTCCGGTGGATGAGGCAGCGGCCGACGGAGGCAGCCGGGACGAACGGATTTTTTTAATGTTTTAGTCATTATCACAGCCGGTTTAGTGTATTGACCGGCTGAGGTACTTACCCTTTACAGTCGGTTTTGGATACTTCACCGACTGAGGTAGTAAACCTTTACAGGCGGTTCAAAAAATATTATTAGCTCCGTTTGGTTATAGTCGGATTCAAAATCGGCTGAGAAGGCTGTTTCTGTGGTAGTGAAACATACCTGCTAGCTAGAGAGGGGGGCATGGATATCACATTGACTTTTCTCTTTGGTCTGTCCCATCTGTGGGGTGGGGCACCTGACCAATGCTTAGCAGCTCATCAGAGATCGAGTTATTCTTAAAGATTGACTTCTGCCGAATCAAAAGTAGCATGAAAGAGGTGTTGCGTGTGAGTGTCGTAATTTTGCATTTGTTGTACGTAAATTTGACAAAGTATCGGGTCAAAATAATGCAATCTGACAGGTATTAAATATGATAATATTGAGAAAAATATGTGTATTAATTTTAGACACTTTCAGAAACACTTGGCATTAGCTTTCCTCCTTGGTCTGTCCCACTCCTGGGGTGCGGCACATGTGATTTTTCTTGGTTGCTACTGATACTTATAGCTAGCTCATCAGATATCCAGTTAATCCTAAAGATTGACTTCCCTGGATCAAAAGTAGCATGGAGGAGATGTGGTGTGTGAGTGCTAAGAAATTTGATTGTTGCTAAACGTACTTTTTGTAATTATTACATACGATTATATCGAGATCGACAAGCCATGTATGAAATGGAGAAACTTTAGAAACACTTTAATTTACTCTCTTGAAAATACGAGCAGGGGCATATCTTTTTATCTATACGAGCAGGGGCATATCTTTTTATCTATATCTTTACACATCATAGGCTACATGAGAAATTGAGAATTGAAAAGTAATACTCAAAATGATATCAACTAGAATTTTATCCATATTGATTTTCTTTTATAAAATTTGCTTTATTTCTTTAATTTTGTTTTTATTAAAACCAAAACCTTTAAAAGAGGTAATTTTTATGACGAAAGTTTGGATTTTGCCCGCTTGTTGGATGGCACGTGGGAGGTGGTGCATGCCCCTGTTCCTTCCTTCTAATTTCAAGCTGGACTCCACGGCCAGGCATTCTAACTGCGAGAGAGAGGGGCATGGATATTGCGATTGTCTTTTCTCTCTGGTCTGTCCCATCCGTGGGGCGGGCCACGTGAGCAATGCTTCCAGCTCATCAGAGATCGAGTTATTCGTAAAGATTGACTTCTGCCAAATCGAAGTAGCATGAAAGAGGTGTTGTGTGTGAGTGCCCAAGTAATGTTTCTTGCTGCTAGCTGTACGCAAATTTGACAAGTATCAGGTCAAAATAAGTAAATCTGACATGTATTACGTATGTAATATTGAGAAGGATGTGTGTATTCATTTTAGAAACATTTAGAAATACTTCACTCAGATACGCAAGATATATATATAAATTAATATATATATAGCTCTCTCTCATCGAGAGCCTGCCTAAGGGACTGAAAACTGAAAAACAGAAAATCAGAACGCTAAAAAATAGGGGACTCCTATTTTATCCACAACGTTCTTTTACAAAATATACTATATTTTTCTAAATTTGTTTTTAATTAAAACATAAGTCTTTTAAAAGGTGACTTTTATTACGAAAATTTGGATTTTCCCCGCTTGTTGATTGGCACGCGGTGCAGAATGCACCTGCACCTATTCATTCTTTCCGACGGCGAGCCGAAGAACTCCAACTCACCGTGGCAGCAGGGCATTCCACCTGCAGCTCTTCGCGCAATCCGAACTGAATGGGAAGTTTGCGCCAGAGCTGCCGTCGTAGTGAAGTCTTGGAACGGTAGCATCTCTAGTCCTTAAGTAGCAATCCGTGAGATTCAGCATTCCGCGCACCGCACCTCTGCTCCACCTCCACCTCCACCTCCACCTCCACCTCCATCCCCCGAGAGCTCGTCGCCGAAGCGGGGGCAGGAGAACCGGCGCCGCGATCGAGCAAGTGCTTGTTCCGGAGGCGGCGGCCATGCTGGTCGCGCCAGCTGCCCCGCGGCGCAGGGAGATGTCCCGAGAGCCGCGCCGCCGCGTCGGCGCCGAGGAGTCCTCGGCCGCGCCCAGGCGGAAGCGCGCTCGGGCTACACGCAAGGCGTTTGACGTGAAGAAGGAGGTCTTTGCCGTCGGCAGGATGTCCGGCAAGGAGCGGAAGATCCTAAGGGAGCGATTCCAGACGGAGCTCGTCGCCGTCCGTGGCCTCCTCGAGAAGGCGGAGTTCTTGGTCGACGTCCCTGAAGCCGTCGAGGGCGGTCATGCGGCTCCTTCTTCCCCGTCCCTGGCGGCTTCACGCTGCAGGGATGGGCGATTCTTGGCCGCCGGGCCGCGATCCGAGGAGCCGATGGAGGCTGACAAAAGCAAGGGCGCCACGAAGAGGAGGAAGACGTCTCCTTTCGTGGAGGAGCACGTTGAGGCGCCAAAGATGATGACGCCGGCTGCGAGGGAGCAGCTGGCCTTCCGCCTGGCTTCGTTATCGACGGAGCTATCCGCTCACACCGTCAAGCTCTTGCAGAAGCGGAGCCATGGCCGCCGCGGCCGCAGCGAGATCGAGGTAGACATCTACTCGATGGAAGACCAGGCCCTCCTCGAGCTAAAGATGCAGCTGGACAAGTTCGTTAAGACGAGGAATCCGTCGCCGCAAGAGCGCGAAGAGGGCAAGATCGTCGACGAGGAGGAGGAGGACGAACAAGACGACGAGTGCGTCGATCTCTGCGGTGGCGTGTCCCCCTTAGCGATCGCGCCGTCGCCATTGCAGCTTGAAATTCTTGAATACGGAGACATCTTTGGTGCTACGGTACTGGTCGAAGACCTGCTGTCGCCGCTGCAGCAGAAGTACGTCGCGCTCGCCGAGAAGGAGGACGAGGAGTACGTCGACATCTGCGGCGACGCCTCCCCGGTGGTGATACAAAAACTTGGCGAAATCACCCGCAGCCCAAGCAATAGCTCGAGCAGCGATTCTGATTCAGACTCGGACTCAGACAGCAGCTCCGGTAGCGACAGCAGTGATTCTGAAGCCTCCGGCTCGGACAGCGACTCCGATGTGGCAGTTCTTTCCAAGGTGAATGATGGTTCTGCCCGATCGCCGGAGCCGGCACAGGAGGTGGTACAGATCAATGCAGAACCAGAGAAGGTTAGCAGTCCAGCTCCGGCAGTTCTTTCCAAGGTGAATGATGGTTCTGCCCTTCCGTCGGATCAGCCGTCACCGGAGGCGTTGCAGAATGCAGAACCAGAGAAGCTCCCGGTCAACCTGCAGCGCGGTGACGCGCCTCCTCCGGCGAGGCTAATGAGCGAGCTGATCGCCGAAGCCCAGGAAAGGCGGCAGCAAGAGGAGAGGTCCCGGGCGAGGGAGAAAGCCCGGCAGGAGTTGGTGGAGATGGAGAGGACGGCGATGGCCTGCGACAGGATACAACCGATGGAAATGGAGCAGCTTGGCATCACACAAGTCGAGCACGTCGTGAGCGCGCCGCAACCAACAGTAGGGCCTGGATTTCGTCCCAGCCTCTTGCAGCAGCTTGGGCTCGTCCTCAAGGCTGACGACGGCGGCGGCGAGGAGCAGGACAAGGAGCAGCTGAGCTCCGATCACGGCGTCGAAGACTTGGAGGAAGGGGAGATTCGGTAGGAGCCATTCGCATGAAGCTTTGGTTTAGCATGCTGTTGAGAACTTGAAATCATGCACTGCTGTTCTGCATGTTTGTGAGTTGAGACCCTACAACATTGACTAGCAAGCATGAGTGAGAACTTGTGTATGTAACATTGGTTTTGTATGCTATTCTAGGTGACAATTGTTCTCTACAAAATCTTGCTTTTCGATTTTCGATGCAATGCTGGATTTCTTTCAGCACTAAAATATGTCTAAGGTTATGAATTACTTCAACTGAAGCGGTTAAAATAGCATGATTTATAAAGATTTCTCGGAGCACTCATAATCTGAAAAATGAAGGTTATGAATTACCACAGGAGTGTGAAACTTCGCCATCAGCATGAAAAAACAGTGTTTCACCTCTTTATAAAGTGCTCCTTTTGCACAGCAGATTGCTAGACAATGTATATCGGAAATTTTATATTGGAACCCACTGCCATACTATGTTGGCAATATATCTTTCGTCAGTTTTCCAGTGACAATGAGCATTCAGTACTATCTTAAATTATATGGGTGAATGCAGCGGTGCCTAGACCCCAAAGGATATGCCACCCAAAGCTCCCTTCTACTTTCTCACAAGACCTCTGCTCTCTCATGACCCCCCCTCTCTCTCTTGTCTCTGGCGGTCAAGAGGAGAGGGAGGAGGGTCCGCCGCCTCCCTTGTAGATTAGTATTACAACAAGCCCTCTTAGGGCCGTGTTTCCCTAGTGGTTGACCCAGCCACGGGAATTGGGCCTCCTCTGGTGGCAGATCCATGTGTTGGTCCTCCTCTTTACCATGGCCCGACAGTTCATCATTGTCGCTGGGTGTTGCCATCACAGTCAGGTCAACTTGAATGAATACCCTCTCTCTATCTGGTATTCTTCCCAGTTCTCGAGTCTCCTCATCCGGCGATAGAGGTAGTAGGGGCTTGGTGCTCGAGAGAAACAGACTGATCCCTCCCAACCCATGCTGGTGCTTTGGTCCTTGCCCAGTGTTGTCCTTCTCTTCACCAAGTTGTCAAGGTGGCTACTCGCCCATCTTCTAGTTCCCTTCTATGCCTCGCTTCCCACCAAGCTCATCAAATCGACATGGCCAAGTTGAGCCTTGCTGTTGTTGGGGCGAGGGGGTTCAAGATCAACTGAGTCTGATAATGCTCACAAAAAAAATCTAAAACCATGATCTCTCTTATTCAACAGCTATAGGCGTCACTCACTAGCTAGGAGTCAACAATGAAGACCCCCTTACAACCTTATGTGCAAAGTCCGGTTTTGCTTGCTGGAGGGACTGTCACCAAGCAGTTAGTTGGTCACCACCTTCATGGTCTTCCAGTGGGTTTTGCTCTGGCCACTCATCGTTGGTGTCTGTCGATGACCTAGATGCTACTCTCACTGCTGCAGAAACCTCGATCCCAAATAGTTCAAAATCGCAATCATAGATGGATTTTTTGAACCTTTTGGGATTGTGTGTTAGGGATAGTAAGATCTCAAGAACTGTTTGGGACAGTGCAAAAAGTGGCATAATGGCTAGATTTTGTGAGCTATCTATATATACCCTCACCCACACTGGCCACAAAATAACTCTTGCTCCCCATTCCTTTGCTCTTGCCTGTTGAGTTCTTCTCCTCCTCACATATTTGAGAAATCCTTTGAGAGGGAAGAAAAGAGAAGAATTGGTGTGATCTATTTGAGCATTTTAGCAAGAGATTCTCTGTAAGCTTTAGTTACTCTTATTACTCTTGGAGGTTGGCGCCTCCTAGATGATTGGGAGTCATTTTAAGAGCTGTGGATCGCCCAATCGTTTTTAGAGTTCGCCTACCATGAGGTAAAGAACTACCAATGAGAGAGGGAGGCTTTGCAAAGGCAAGCTCTTGAGGAAAGAGCACGATTTGGTGCTGACTTTGATCTTTCGATCAAGCTTTCTCAACAGAGATTTAGGATCATGCTAAAGATCCAAATTTTGACAACAAATCTTGCGTCACTGTGTTTGCAATCTTCTTCACCTTTATCTTATTCCCACTAGCATACTAGAATTGTTATAGTGCAATTAGGATTATTTTTTGAAACTAGTCTATTCACCTCCCTCTAGACTACATCCTCGATCCTTCATCCCGGCCAGTGTCGAATCTGGAGGAGGTGGCGATGGGTCGTCCCCTCTTAGCCGCCCATGTGCTGCCTCTACATGAATAGCCGAGAAACCAACACCACTGCGGAGTCATCAAGGCTGTGTGTGAGGTCGTAGTGGAGGCAATAGAGAGGTGGGGGTGAGCCCACAATGATGACAACGTGTCGGATCTGGATTTGGCCTTGTGCTCCTCCGTCCGAACGAGTTCACCCTCCCCTCCATGGACGCATGCAGCCACTGATGCCTCCCTAGCCAGATTTGAGGGTGGCAAAGAGGTGGGGGTGAGGGCCGGATCTGGAGGAGGTGGGGGTCGGGTGAAAGAGTAGCACGCCGGGGGTTAGGAGATGAGGACTTAGGGTTAGGACGGGGTGAGGGGGTGGGGTGGGGTGGGAATAAATATAATGTTTTGTTGGGCTGGGTCAGTAGCCCACAAAACCTAGACGACTTGGACTATAAACCGTCTGGAATTTTAATCGCAAATGGTTTTTACTCACAACCATCTGCGATAGCTAATATATCATAGACAATGTTTTTTAATTAAGGATGTGATTTTTTAATTCTCGAATAAGTTTTTATCCTAGGCAGGTTTTGATGAACTGTCTGGAAAGAAGCTTCTGCTATTAGATTTTTGGTAATAGTATCTCTTGATAACATATGCGCTTCTCTTTGTTATGCACAAAAATTCTAGACGATTTTTACTCACAACTGTCTAAGATAGCTAATATATTATAGATGGTGTTTTTATTAAAAATTATCTTGGATGTGTTTTCTATAAAATCATCCTAAATAAGTTTTTATCCTAGACGGTTTTGATGAACCATGTGGAATGAAACTTCTACTGTTAGCTATTCTATAGTAGTATCTATCGGTAATACGTGCGCTTCTCTTCTTGATGCGCAACGACTCGTGTGTAGACGTGAGAGACAAGTTTTTGCTAGCTTCTTTTAATTGTATTGTGTAATTCTTTTCTTTGTCACAATTGAGAATTACGCTTATCTCCAGGCTGGATGCATTTCTCTACGGCAATATTGTAACATGCATGGGGTTTAGTCCCTTCCCCTCGTACTTTGGGGTTTAGTTCCTTATCCTCGTACTTTGGCCTTTATCTTAACGGATCTGCTAATCATTTTTAACTAATCTCCACTACTATTAAAAGGACGAGTTTTTCTTCTCTAGAGTCACCCCAGTTACTGTACACAGACATTTCTCTGCCGTCCGATCAGCACCATCCAACGGACGAAATCGCCTCAATGTTTCGCCCGCGTTTCGTGCGGTGTTTCGCTCCCTCCTTTTCCGCGTGCTAATCCGATCGCGCGCTGCCCCGCCAGCCCCGCCTGCCTCCCCCGCCCCGTAAGCCTCCGCCTCCCGTACGCTCGGCCCGCAATCCTCCGCCGCCCCTCGACCCGCACCCCGCTCGCTCCGTCGCCTGATCGCGCGCTCCCCGCCCCATCGCCTCCACCGCTACTTGCCCCCCGCGCGCCCCTGCGCTCCGCCTCCCACACGCCTCCGCGCCGCGCGCCCCGCACGCCACCATCGCCCCCCACCTCCACCTCTCTTCCCATCGCATCTGAAGTTTGTGAGCCGCCGGCCGAGGCTCCCTCCCCCGCCCCCGAGCTGCCACCGACCGGCCCTCCCTCCGCTGCCCCCGAGCCGCCACCGGCCTCCCTCGCCCCCGGGCCTCCCTGCACCGCCGGCTCAGGCTCCCTCCGCCGCCCCCAAGTCGCCGGCTCCCTCGCCCCCAAGCCTCCCTCCACCGTCCTCGAGAAGCCCGTGGGCCGTCGGCCGGAGCTCCCTATCCCCCCAAGCTCCGCCGCGCCCCTTCCCCTCCCCCAACAGGCCTCTGCGCCGCGCGTCCCGCCCACCTTCGCCGTCTTGCGTCCCTCCCATAGGTCCCCCCCCGCACGCCTCCAGCGTCGCTTGCCCCCTACCCACCTGCCCCCCGGCCACCACGCTCACCCGCTCACCCCCCACCCCCACCCGCCACGCCCTCGGCCCTCTCGCACCGCACGGGGTGCCATGCCACTCCGGCCGCCAAGCCCGCGGCCTTCCCGCTCACCTTCCCAGACGCCACCGCTGCCTCAATCTTCACCCGCCGCGCTTACCCCGCCATCGCCGAGACATGCCGCCGATGCCCCGATCTTCACCCGTCTGCCTGCCCCACCGTCCTTTCGAAGCTCCAGGTCTGACAGCCACCCATCGGATCCCAAGGTTGGAGGAGGGAGGCGACTCTCCTGCGTCGGCAAGCGGTGATGGCACACGAGCGGCGTGGCGCGGCGCCCTCCGCCGCCGTTCCCGCCTCCGTGGAAGACGCGCTGTGAGTCCCCTACCCTAATCCCTAGCTCTAGCAGACGTTTCGGTTGTGCTTGTGGTGGTGTTTGATCTGAATTCCGCGGCAATGGCAGCGAAATTTTGGCCCATCTCTTGTTAGGTTTCGCGGAATCCAAATTTCTGTGGTTCACTGGGGCTTTGGCATGTTCGTGCTGCATGCTTCTGCGATGGATTGCAAATTCTTGTACGATTGCGGTGAGTGCGAGAGTAGAGATTGGAAGGGAAGTGCACGGTGTTGCTCCTTTGCGTGTGGGATTCGTGGCTATCACTTTTGCCTTCTATTTGTGTGATTGTATCCTGTGAATCGGGGATGTTTGGTTACGTTATGTGAAGTTTATAATAGTGTGAAAGGAAGGCATGGGGTTAGTTTTCTGAATCTGCATTTCTGCCCACATGTCACAGCTTGATAATTTAGTGCTCGCGTATGAGCTTCAGTTTGTTGTCCTTTTCCATAATCTTTTAGCCTTTTTTACCAATTCTGCACATGGGGTTTGTGATTGAATTGGCTGTTGAGTAGTTTGCTTATAAGAGAACATGATTTGTTTATTTAACTGAGGTGCTCGCATAAGCTTAAGTTGAACTGCAGGTCTAATCTCAATGCAATTGTTAGCTGAATTTGGTATGATTTCCATGAAAATGACCAGTACAGGCAAGGCTGATATAGAAACAGAGATAATTAGTTGAGCTGACTGAGCATTTATGTGACCCTTATATGGCTGTTTTAGTTTTTGGTAATCATAATATTTCTTCAGGATGTATAAATTTTCTATATTGTTGGTAAGGGAAATTTTGTTACTTACCCATCCCATTGAAGGTAACTGTTTCGCTGTGCTTGATCTCCGAAGCATGGTTTATGTGAATAGGTGGTTCCAGATTGAAGACTTCATTGCAGCTTTATTTTATTTACTTATTTGACAAACATTCAGATACCGTATTTGGATCAATGGAGTGGTGTTGAGGAAGATTATTCCAGTTGTCTGATAGGGGCAACATTAGCGGTGCATAACGCTTCACTATGGCTACTAATCATTGGGAGTGTTAGGGTAAATTTGGATTTAAATTCATATTTCAGGTGTAAATTTCACCATTATGTCCATGATGCAGATTAAATATTATGTAATAAGAATATGTCTTCTAATAATGTTTGCAGGCAAACTGTGAGGAAATCTCAGAAGTTCTTAACTCTGCAGTACAACTGCTGGAATAGAAAAATAAGTGCAAGTCTGGACAAGCAAGTCTTGGGATTATAGCTAGAAATCAAGGTGGCGATGCTTTAGTTGCAGCTTGGAAGTTTATTCCCCTATGTTTTTCTGCAGAGCAAGCAAAGATGTTAGCTGGCATTGAATCTTTAAACCTTTTGCTCTCCAATGACCATATAATCATTGAATCTGATTGTTTGTCTGTTGTCCAGGTTCTGAGTACAAGTAGGAAGATCGATCTTATCTCTGCAACGCTGTGCAGGAGGTCAGAACTTTGATATGCATCATGTTAGAAGTGAAAATCCAACATGTTAAGCGTGGCGTAAACCAAGTTGCTCATGGCATAGCTCAAATAGGTACGTACGAGAGAGTATTAGTGTTCCTTTCTGAGCTACTATTGCTTTGAAGCGCCAAGGAGGTGGACATGGCATAGCGCAAAGAGCCAGTTCGCGATGACTGGCCAGCAGTGACCTGGAACCACAAATCTCTAAGAGGTGCTCCTCTCACCTTGCCTCTTGCATCTGATGATCCTCTGATTTTGATATCCTGATTTGTGGTTTCTCTAAACATGATGAGTGTAGATATGAGCAAGAAGAGAAGAGAAAGAAACTAGGAGGAAAATATGGTAAAACTTTCCATCAACACAGACCCAGAAGGTCCAATTTTTACTCACTAGGGTGCTGCTCCAATTTTGTTTGGTTCCACATCAGTGCAACACGAGTGCATTCCTCAAGCTATTCTTGGAATGGATGTCATCTGCCAAGCAAAATCTGCGATGGGGAAGACTGTTGTTTTTGTCCTGTCATCTCTTCAGCAAATTGACCCTCTTGCTGGTCAGGTAGCAGCACTTGTATTATGCCACACAAGGGAGCTGGTTTACCAGGTTTGTACATTTGGCCGTTTGAATTTTATTTTTGTTTACATGTCTCTCCAGATCATAATTATTCATTACTATTATATTTTGTAGATATGCCATGAGTTTGAGAGGTTCAGCAAATGTCTATTTGAATTGGAAGTCGCTAATTACCGAGGTAATGTTGATTAATAAAAAAAAGATCCTCTTCCTTCCATCGCACGTACAATTTCTTCTTTTGCCTGCCTTGCTCAGAATTGAATTTGTGATTTCAGCTAAGATTTTTTGTGGGATTCGTTCATTTTTTTCTATAATTCATTATTTGCCCCCAGATTATTTTGGAGCTAAGTTAACTCTTAATCGGTTATTGTACCATTTTAGATAAGAGTGTATGGGTCTAGCTTACAGTTATGTACTTATTTTTGGTTTGGGGGAGGTAAATTTGGTGGATTTTTTGAATGAAGCTCGACCTTTTCATGGGTTTGGCAAATCTTCCACAATCAGATATTTAGGCTTACATATTTTGTCATGTCCTGAGAGAGAGAGAGAGAGAGTCAGTTAATTGGGTTTTTAATGGCAGAAGTTCCACATGAGATGAGTGGTAGTCTTTTTATGTGCCTTTGAATTGTCTCATGTATCTGAGGGAGAGATTCAGTTATTAAGTATTTAGTGGCAGAAATTTCTTATTCAGCATCTATATGCCTAAAACTTACACAATGTTGTCAAACAGCCATGGCCAAGGAAGTCCCAGTTGCAGTGCTTTATCAAGCGGAATAAGAACTCTACATGTCAATTCCATGAGATGTGTAATGAAACAGTCATGTCAATTCCAGTAAAAGCTATACAAAAAGCAAAACTCTGTTTTCTTTATTCTCGAAAGAAGAATCTCACTCTCCTACATGGTTGTCTCACCCTGTTTTATTTACTAAAAAAGTTCGTTTACGCTAATAATCATTGTCAACATTGCTTTTTTAATACTCAATTTTATCTGTCATCACTACTTGATGATTATAAATGATCCTCTATAGGAAAAATGTAGAAGTGAGATTTATTGTAACTTTAAGCGTTGGGGTTTCAAACTTACCTGGAACTATCACTGAAATAGAAGAGTGAAAGGCTTGTTAAGGATAAGAAAAGAGCAGAAGGTGACCTTTCTCTAAGATTTGATATATTTAGCTCAGTTTTTTAATAAGATCTGTATGATGCATTTTTGCGTAGCTAGCTTGGTCAATGGGAGGGAGGGCTCGAGGGGTCTGTTGGAGAATAAAGCGCAGCTTCCATTTTTTTCCTTGTTTTTTCTTGGTAGTTTGGTCGACATCACGCAGCAATAGCATTTCCATATTATAACCTTTGCATGTTGCATCAGTAAGCTGTTAGCTTTAAAGTGTTATTTATGGAGTATCTCAAACATACAATTCACGTGATAACATCATTGGAGGATACTAATAGTCTGATAGGCTTTCGTTCCTATATTTATGTGGTTGGATCATAGTTTTCGAGAATGCAAACATGCTTGATTCTCCCTTACTTAAGGAGTGTGTTAACTACAGTTTATATATCCGAGCTGATCTTTGTTTTCTATCAGCGCGTGTTTGTTATACTTATACCTATCCAGTTCTTGGTTTTTTTGCCTCACAAGGATACTTTTTTGGAAAGAGCTTCCTCTGCCACGGTGATGTTGAGGTTGGAGGCAACCTGATGGTGAAACTCTTGCCATAGCCTCCATAGGCCCTCCTTGTAGCTTTTCTACTAGGTATAGAGCTTCAACCATGTTATCTATTTTGTTGTTCATTTAGACAGAAGATGCAAAAAGTTAACATATTATTAATGGACCTGTGCTTATGCTAATTATTTCCTCTTGCTTAGATAAATGAGGGAGAAGCACAGCCTTGGTGACAATGAGGATGGAATGAAAAATCATGTGAAATTATTGTGTTATCATGTGATTTTAGCTACCAGAGTAAGATTATAATGAGAATCATGGAGCTGTAGGTGGGATGCAATGACTTAGAACAATATCTACAGCCTTGATAAGAGGGTTTCTGGCCAGCCTTTGCCCCTATTTGCATCTTATTTATACTGTTTATGATATTTAGAGATAAAATAATCGCCTTAAAGAATTATGTATACTTGATAAACTATTGTTATTTCTGGCTAGCAACTTGCGAGTACTTTATCTGCAATGTGATGTCTGTAATGTTCTATATGTATTATTGAAAGAGTTGGAAATGTGGCACTACTGCTACTGCAGTAATTTGCATTCCCTTGTTCATGCGCTTGATTTTAATGAGTTCTTAAGTGACATGCAGCCCCACCACCACCAAATGATATGACAGTGAGGCAGGTTGCTAACAAATTAGCAAGCTTTGTTGGGAGACAATTTGAGAATATCACATGGCAGAGAAATCCTGGAGATACACCATTCAAGTATGACTGCACTAGCTTTGCTGATCAACACATAAAATGATCTTTTAGCTTACCTAATCTTTGGTGTTGTATATTCAAATTTTTAAAGCTTAGCTGTTGATACAGATCTTTGTTTATTTGCGGGTTTCCATTTGATAAGAACTGTCCAGATTACAAATATTATGAGACTCGGCTTGCTGAAGAGGAAAAGGTGCTTGCTCAGACAAAGGAGGTTCAGGCTTCAAAAAATGGTTCGAGGCATACGACATCTTTAGTTTGGGTATATTGTATCTTCGTGCAAGTTGTGATGCCATATGTCCTTGCTAAATGCAGTTAATTCTAGCACTGCAAGCTCCAGAGCACATACTGGTCCACAGAGAAGCTCATTTGAAAACAAATCTAATTATCAAACACCTGCTTCAGCTTTATATGAGGCATATGGGGGTAGTTCTTCCCAGGGAAGCTCATCTAATCACGGTAAGTTACTCATTGTTTCCTTGTCTTTCTGGATTGTGTGCAGATTATGAAGTTCTTTTTCTTAAGCTTGTCTGGTTTGATTACTTTCTCTGTGTTCCTAGACTGGGTTCACCTCTTACTAATTGTTTGTTTGAGTTCAAAAATCTAATCTACCACTGCAATTGTTTAGTACCGTCCTATTTTCTTCTTTCTGGCATGCTCTGTCTTATTTTTTGCGGCCTTGAACCACTGGAACCTACTTCCTATTATTATCCTAATTATAGTTTGCTCAGAAGATGTTATGTCTTTATTTGGCAGTTTGATATTTTTTCTATGTTATTGTTTTTAGTTGATCAATGCTATCTCATGTTGTTACAGGTGATCCCAATATTTCTGCATCCTCAGATCCAGTTGCACTAATGGAAAGCTGCACAGGAAGAAAGCTGCATAGGAAGAGCGGAAGAGACCACCTAGGCAGTCAAAAGATGAAATGCCGCCACCTCCTTCTCTTCTTCAAGGTACCTATTCTTCTCTTACATTGTTCACTCTGCTGGAACGCTGTGAGACTTTGATATTTTTTGTAGTACACTGTTCTTTATTTTGCAGGTCCTCCTAAGAAGGGACACCACATGGGTGACTTCATTCCTCAAGAAGAACTCGAGAAGTTCATGGCACGCTGCAATGATGCTGCAGCACAAAAGGCTACGAAAGAAGCTGTGGAGAAGGCTAAGATTCAGGCCGACAATATTGGGCACAAACTTCTGTCTAAGATGGGCTGGAGGGAAGGTTAGTGCTTGAATACTAAATATGAGAGTTCTCAGCTGTGGAGAAGGCTAAGATTCAGGCCGACAATATTGGGCACAAACTTCTGTCTAAGATGGGCTGGAGGGAAGGTTAGTGCTTGAATACTAAATATGAGAGTTCTCTGTTTTTACCATGACTTGGACCGAGTGGTGGTAAAACCGTGGTGTTAGAGAATAGTGGCGGGGAGCTCTAGGTCTTGGCGCGCCTGAAAAGGAGAGACTGGAGATGAGGAGTGAAGAGATAAGGTGGGGAGAAAGGGAGAAAATGTGGGGAGCTTGGTGGCGCTGAGGGAGCTCTAGGGGGTTGCCGGCCTTGGAGAAGAGAGGAGCTCCGTGGCTTGGAAGTGGGGCTCGGGCGGAGAAGGCGGAGCAACCGAAAGAAGCGGCGCACAGTGCCGGGTTGAGGAAGACCAACTGGCGGCGATGGCCGTGGTGGCGGCGGGGATCTCTGAGACAAGCCGCGGTGCTGGGGAAGAAGGAGGCGGCGGGAGCCTTGGAGAGTTCGGTTGAGGAAGAAAAGAAAGCTTTGGAGAAATCAAATGGGGAAGAAGAACTCGGGGTACTGCTTGCTACGTGTAGAAGAAAGGCTGCATGGTGGGTCCCGCGGACAGAGCATGAGAGGTGGCGCCGGTAGGGCTTCAGCCCAGCAGCGGTGATGAGAAACTAGGCCAAAAATAGCCTACTAAGATAAGAAGAGTTCTTCTTTTCACTTCTTTTTGGTTTAGACTAGAGTTTTGAGAAAAGAAGATCCAACTTCATTTTGAACTTTTATAAAAATTTACAGGTGATAGCCAGGGCATTTATATACTCCAAAATTTTCTTGAATTAAAATATTCTACTTTGAACTGCTATTGACTACAATTACAAAACGGTCCAAAGGTAAATATTTGGCAAAATCATGGGTTGGGATATGCAAATGATATTCCAATGCCCTTTTAACTTTTTGGAGAGATTTTTATGAGATGTTTGGAACTTATAAAAGTTATCAAACATGAATCTTAACGATTTTAAGTTCACAGTTACCTTTCAACTTGTCATATGGCCCATGTTAATGTTTTTAGAGCGACCTATATGCATGCAGGTGAATTGAGAAAATTAGCTTTATACATGAATATTCAATGATTTCATGTATTAGGAAAATGGGTCGCCACAGAAAACACTTGCAGTATGTGTTTCATTTATGCTATGATTGTGTCAATGCATGAACTCTAGATTCTATTAGAATGGTCTAGCTATCTTGGAAAGCATCCTGAAGTTGCAACCCTGAGTTAGGCAATTGAGACTGGTAGTCAACGATATTGGAGTTATGTTTGATTATTAGTAGAAGTACATGACTATGTTTTAAGCACGAGGAATATGATTTCTGAGGAATTATGCTTATCTTTGCGTTTTCTCAAGAAAAAAAGTCATTTCAGGTATAGTTTTCAATGTTGTTATAGGTCATTGGGGATTTGGATGGGCCTGAAGAATGAGTACTCCATTTGCTGCACATATTTATCGGCTAAAGCTAAAATTATTTATTTAACCTTAACTGTGTGATGGTATTAATTTTCAGAGCTAAAATTGTTCATGTAGCTCAGTAGTAACTAGGTAGGCAGGTCAATGATGGGTGAGATTGAAAGAAAGGCTGATTCTTTTTATTGGTTTCTGTTAATCCCTGTTACCCTCATGTCCAGCCTTTCAATGGAATAATGGATCGGGTCGTTTTGGCTTGCAGTTCTCAGCCTGTTTCAACCTGTTGTCTATCTGGCATGTAAGCTATTTTCGTAGTAGAATAGTTCATCTTCAATTTGTGCCTATCAGCAAGATCATGAAGCCGATACTGAATTACACTTGGCTATTATATGGAAGAGTTCATCTCCAATTTGTGCCCATCGGCAAGATCATGAAGCTGATACTAAATTACACTTTGCCAAGCAGCGTGTTTGGTTGGGAGATGAGAGGGGTGGTACATATCGGAGCTTGAGCGCAAGGTTCAGGTGCTGCAGATGGAGAGTACTACATTAACAGCACAACTGACAATGATTCAGGTTTGTTCTCTGAAGGTGGTGAGCATTTCGATTTGGGCTTTTAAGTCTGGACAATCTTAGTTACTGATGCAGTATATATTTTGCAGAGGGGGCCATGCTGTGCTTTCAACTCAGAACAATCAGCTGAAAATCAGGCTGCAAGCAATGGAGCAGCAAGCACAGTTGAGAAATGGTGAGTCTGCTTTTTTGTTTTCCAGCATTTATTTTTATTTCTTGAGTGGTGATAGAAATAGTTCATTTGAAATGGAGAAGTACATCCATAATCCTTGTCCTGATTATACTTTTACTTAAATGTTCCAACAACAGTCATTACAGTCTTCATAAGTATAATATTTTTTTTGAACTGGATAAGTATAGTAGCTAAGCCAATGGTTGGCCTCCTCAGAACCTGGTGGCCGACATTAGTGCTAACCTTTTTCCTATCAACTGTTTCCTTGTGATGATATGCCAACATTTTATTTGAAAAATTGGCCTTGCAAGAAGCTATGGATGACAGTATTTTGTTGGAATAGATATCACGTAAATGGACGCATCGTATTACCACTCTGCTATTCTTTGTGTTTGGCATTTGGTTATTGTGGGAAGGCTTCAAAGAAGGTGAGTACTGATCTGCTTGACTGCTTATTTTCCTTTTCGTTTAGTTAACCTCTTACTTGTTTTATACGTATGGCATTTTAGTGAATCACCTAAAAGACTAACTAACTTCTATTGCAGACAGTCGAAAGAATTGATTGAAATGGAAGCAAAGCCGGTGGGCAAATCTCATGCACTATTGCTGCTGTCATGGGAGGGAAGAGCCTAGCCTCGCAGATATTCGAGAAGATGGTACGAACCTTTGTTTGAACTCTGAGTTTGGTTTGTGTAAATCTAGAGATATACTTGTATTGAGTACTATGCTTCCATACTCACGTATGAGTATTCTTTTCAAACAAATATATTCGTCTGATAAGATAATTTTAAAATTTGTTGGGGTTATATTAGAGTAGATATAACTTTAGAATTTAAAAAGAAGCTCATATTGGTGTGGTACATATTGAGCAATATGACTGCATTGCGAGTGCTTAATTACTATATTTTTAAAAACCAATTTGCTGAAATTATACTATGACTATCATAGCTAACAATAGTTGTAATTTGCATCAGTCGAGAATGTCAAACAGTCAAAATAACTAACAGAACTGTCCCATTTTAGATTCTGGCATGTCAAATATCGTGGTCTACAGGTTGTTCACTATTCATACGGTGCAAGTAGTTGACGCACCATACTATTTCAACTGATGAAAAAGGAGCAAGGAATTGCCATGAAAGTATTACTTCCTCCATCTCTGTTTATAAGGCCTTTAGTTTTTCCATCTTGTTTCAGAAAGGCATGCACGTGAATTTATTGAGTTTTTTCCTTGTTTGCCTCATTTATCACATCTTCTCTTTCCTTCATCTATAGGAATCAACTCACTAACTATTCTCTCGCCCATTTCCAAGGTATTTAAAGAAGGATATCATGGTCATTTCTCTTGGTCGCTCTTGGTTTTATACACTTTTTAATCCTTGTGCTGACACAAAATATGCATTATATTTTGAAATGGAGGAATGCATAGCAACCTTTAATACCATACCTTATTCAGATAAAGGTAAAATAATAGCACAGCATTGCCACAGTTATATGGATCAAAGTTTTTGGCTTGATTCATCATCTCACCATTGTGATTAACTTTCAGCAAAATCAGGGTGTTGTAAATGGAGGATAAATCAAAGGATAGAGATGCAAAAGTGTGTTTGCTAACGCATCGAGATACACATCCAAAGAAATGGAGATGCAAAAATGATAACAAGCAACCAGATTCCAAATAAATCTTTAGTTCATTTCTTGCAAACTAAAGATTACATGTAGTATCCTATTCTTCCCTAAGTTCAATTATTTGTAAATTCACTTAGGGAATCAAAGGTAAATGCAATTAGAAATGTAGATCGTATGACAGTCTCATACATATGAACCAGTGTCCATTGTAAATCAACGGGGTGATTCTACATGTTCTTGATCATGTAAGTACTTATAGGGTTTTGTTCTTTTTGAGAAACAAACCAAATTGCAAATTAAATTGTAAATATCTTCTTCTGTAATCACATGGCACTTCAATTTCTGATTTTCATGTAATGGAACCACATTTAATATAGTTTACAGTTAATATATAACTTCAGAATTGAGAAATGTGCGTATATTTGGTTTGGTATATATTGGGCATTACTGCTGTGGTTACAAATTGTTTAAAATTCTGATGAGATTACATTATAGTCAATATAATTTATAACTTTTTATGATTGTAATTAGTTGAGACGTGCGTTGCACGTGCACGCTTACTAGTTAAGTTTCAGTCGATCAGTTACACACTGTTACACCTAAAGTTACAAACAATCTTGTATTTAGGTTCAGAAGTGTCTAAACTAAAACATTACATATTTATAGATTTGAAATTAGATAAAATGTTTTTAAAATGTGTAACTATCCAACTATCGTTGGATTAGGATATGGTAAAGTTACAAACAATCTTGTATTTAGGTTCAGAAGTGTCTAAACTAAAACGTTACATATTTATAGATTTGAAATTAGACAAAATGTTTTTAAAATGTGTAACTATCCAACTATTGTTGGATTAAGATATGGTAAACTCTTCAGCCCGGCATTACTGATTTGTCTCTTTATTAGTCATCCTTTATAGGCATTCATCTAATATAATCCAGCGGACCAAAATTTTCTAATGAATTACAAAGCACTGCCACCGCTCAATCAATTCTAGAATATTTGGCCCTCAATCAATTTCTTTCCTTGTTAGCGAATCGTTTTTTTGAGTCACTTCTCAATCCTCTTGCTCCTGCAAATTAACCAAGAATCGATGGATGTAGCGCGCCGGCACTCACATTCCCTTGGGTCACTGTTGCAGACTCCTCACCACCATCGTCGACCACACCGTCGCCACCACCACCGCGCTCCTCCACAGGTGGTATTTCAATGACGACTCCATTTGCTTTCTCTTCCTGGACTCGTCCTCCCTAGACGACACCGTCGACTCCCTGCACTCCGTCGTCAACTTCCACCACGCCATGCTCTTCTACGTCTCAGGCTTCCACGACGCCGAAGGCCAAGGCCTCGTCCAAGTGCAGGCGCTCCTTGGTGCGGCACTGCTTGACTTCGCTTCCCGGCGCCACCAACCGCATCCTCCTCGCGGGGCTCGTCCTTCACGTCCCCACTAGTTGCTCCTGCGCCAACGGCTAGAGGAAGAGGAAGCACCGATGTTGACGAAGAGGAAGCGATACGGATGCCCGTCGATGGCCGCGCCGCCGCGATGGTCCTTCTTCTTGATGCCGCATGACCTAGCCGTTGTGTTCTTGGCGCACGTCGCGGCGTCGTGCCCGGGAGACAAATTATTGTTGTATGGGAAACAAACTATTATTGTGTAGGAAACAAAATAAATTGTTCGTAAAATTAGATGTTTCTATCGCACAAAGATTGTTTCGGTTGTAAATGACGTTGTTGTTGCATTGGTTCAACAAGTTTGTTGCGCATGTTTCAACTATATGTTTCAGTATCATGATAATAATATTTCAACGGGTGTCCGATCTAGCCAATCCGACTGTACATTGAACCAACTAAATCTGGAGTTTGTTTCCTGAAATTCTGGGATTGATTTCCTTAAAAATCGGATCTACATCATGTGCTACCGTGTGTTGCATGTTGTTGCATTGATTCAACAAGTTTGTTGCATATATTTTAACTATATGTTTCAGTGTTGCCATAATAGAAGGATCCCACGCTACGTATTGCTTACAGACAGTTGTCCATGTTTCATATGGCCACTATAGTTGTTTCCTACCATAACTAAAATTGTTTCCCGTAAATTTAGCTAATCATGTTTATTGCTAATTGACGATGGCATAGCACCCGGGCACCGTCAAGGAGGATAAAGCCGGCCTTCTAGACATAGGGTAGGCCGGACCGACTACTCAGAGTCCGACTGCTACACGGGGTCGCTTCATCAACTTGGAGTACAAGACATATATTTGTACCTACCCGGCAATCCCGGATGCTAGTTGTAACCAATTAGGAAATCAATCTGTAAACCGATCCGGACTCTTGTAACACTACCCCCGCCGGCTATATAAGGCTGAGTAGGAATTCCCCGATCGGGAGGATAAGAAGATTAGAAGCTACCTAGCGACTTAGATACATATAAACCCTAGCAACCTAGAGATCTCTTCTCAAGGTCTTGCGGCACTCGGAACACAAGTAATATCATCCACCAAACATAGGACGTAGGGTGTTACCTCTTCCCGAGTGCCTGAACCTGTCTAAACTCTGTGTCCCATGTGCACCCATCTAGATCTGCTACGCGTACGCTACCCCATATTCATTATTGCCGGATTGAAGCACCGATAGTTTGCCCGCCAGGTAGGGGTTGTGCACATAGATCCATCGAAACAGATCCAGATAGGTTTCTCCAATGACAACGATGACTTCGCTCCAAGCCGATTCGTGAGTTTCGGTCCCCTGGGGCCTGTCGCGGATCCAGGACAGTTTTTCCGATTCGGAAGACTGGACTTCATTGCTGATAAGCTCAGCAAACTTCACCTCTGCGACTCAGCTTCCAGCCGTCGACAGAGGCTTCATCGCTTTCCTCATTGGAACTCTCCTCGAAGTCGGCGGCCCTAGTGACCGCCTCGGAGGACGAGGTCACGCGATAATCAGATCTACTGCTTGAGCACGGGTTTTCACCTGTCGAGCAGGGACCCCCGACTGGTTGGTGCAATCGAGTCCCTCTTGCCCATCCTCGACTACGACTCGGATGGTTTCGAGAGTTCGGGAAGTCTTCATGACTGGCTCGGCGGCGCTGGCGAACGATGGTGACCAGACAATTCCCATCGCGGATCAGACCCCCGATCAGCTTGAAGCCACCTGGCTTCGCCTTCTTGCCAAGGAGGAAAGACTGGCCGAGCAGCAGACTGTGCTTGCCTGCCAGCACGAAGAAAGACAATGCAACAATGACATGCGAGATCGAGGGCGCCAAGTCAACAACGCACTTCGCATGCGCGAGAGAGACGACGTCCCGATATTTTCGCTCCCCAGTCACAACCTCGTTGCTGCCACGGTGGTGGCACGTGCTATCAATATCCGCGAGGGTACCCCAGGTCACAACGACCTCCGACGGCTCTGGATCCTAATGAAACAGGCAGCTCTCCAGCAGGCCGAGATCTCTGGGGTCCGTGCGGTTTCACCTGCAAACACCCGGAGCCGGCGTTCTTCCCCGCTAGGGAATTCGCACGCCACTGAAGGTCACCGCGCTAATCCAGAACCTCATCGCCCCGCTGGTCGGTTCGTAGCCGACTCGGACCGGATCACGATATACGGGACACTCTTGATGCACGACACCGTGCTCATCGCGGCACGGGGAAAAATAATCACCCCGCCGGGTCGGTCCATAGCCGACTCGGACCCAACCATGACGGACGGAATGCTCCCGAGGCCGAGTGCTATGCCCGACGGGACACCGGAAGAGACAACCACGGCGGCCACCATGGCGACAGCTGTGATGCAAGCCAATGCCGCTATCCGACTCCTTCCAGCATGGCCTACGCAGGTCCGAAGGCATTCGGCTCTCGCATCCGCAACGTCATCTTTCCGCCACGATTCCGAGTCACCGGCATCGACAAATACACATGCAAGACTTGGCTAGACATCTGGCTAGCCGATTATCACACGGCGTGCAGAACTAATGGAGGCAACAATTATGTCGCGATTCACTGCTTGCCCTTGTTCTTAGCCGACTCAGCCCGAGCTTGGCTCAGTAGCCTACCTCCGAGTAGCATCTAGTCCTGGACCGACTTAGAGATCCTCTTCGCGAATAATTTCTAGGGTACCTACAACAGGCCCGGAAACGCGTGGGATCTCCACAGTTGTACCTAGGAGGCAGGAGAGACCTTTAGAGAGTACATACAATGCTTCTCCAAAAAGAAGAACTCTCTACCAGAAGTTCGGGAGGGCGATGTTATCACCGCTTTCTCCAAAGGCGTTCGCAGCACGGGCCTCATCCACAAGATCGTACGCAAGAATCCTCAGCCTACACGCGAACTCTTCGATATTGCCAACAACTTCACAACAGGTGAGGAGGCTGTTCGCAGTGTGACCAAGGATGACAAGTGGAAGGGCACGGCTCCCAAGTCTCCCAAAATGAAGGACCGTCGCAAGTCACCCAGGAAGAAGCACCGGAAGCGCAAGAGTGGAGACCTCATTGCTGCTACTGAGCGCGCTTCACAGCGTTGTCCTCAGCGCGGTAATGCCACTTTTGAGGAAATGATGGGCCAGCCATGTCACTTCCATGGGCCAAAGTCAAATCATCTCACATGTGACTGCAATCTCTTAAAAAATTTGAACAAGCCTTTCGCCCCTAGCCGGAACAAAAAGGAGCCTCCTCCGGATGAGGGCGACGAATTCCCAAAGGAGACTGCTTGCCTTATGATCTTCGGCGGTCCGAATGGCTACGAGTCTAAGCGTCGCCAGAAGCTCATGGACCGCGAAGTCAATGCGATTGAGCTGGCTGTAACCCAGTACCTACGATGGTCCGAGTCTGTCATTTCTTTTGACTGCTCGGATCATCTTGACTACATTCCTCACCCCAGAAGATTTCCTTTGGTGGTGGATCCAATCATTCGTAGCGTCCACCTCACCAAGGTCCTTATGGATGGAGGGAGTGGTTTGAACATCCTCTACGTCAAGACCCTAGACAATATGAAGATCTCCCGCTCAGAAATCAAGCCCACGGCGCACCCTTCCACGGGGTTGTGCCCGGCAAGCTGGCGAGACCACTCGGGCATATCACTTTGGCAGTCACCTTCGGGACACTTGACAAATTCCGGACTGAGACCCTCACTTTTGAGGTCGTCGACTTCCCAGACTCGTATCACGCTATTCTGGGGCGTCCCTGCTACGCCAAATTCATGGCTGTTCCCATGGGATAATAACGGTGCAAAGCAACTTCCAGCATGCCTACGCGTGTGACCTAGAAAACTGCAACCTCGCTGCAGCGCAAATCGCTGCAGCTGAGCTTGACAACCTCAAGTCAGCTGTGGTTGAGAAAGCACCCCCAGCCAAGAAGACTTCAGCATCAACATCTTTCTAGTCGGCACGGGACACCAAGGTGATCCTGCTCGATCCAGAAGACTCCTTCAGAACGACGCAGGTTGGGAATGCACTCAATGACAAATAGGAAAGCCAGCTCGTCAGCTTTCTCCGTGACAACCGGGACATCTTCGCATGGACAACTTCTGACATGCCTGGAGTTCCGAGGGAAGCTGCCGAGCACTCTCTTAATGTTCGGCTAGATGCCAAACTGGTCAAGCAACGTCTGCGCCATTTTGCTGAGGACAGGCGCAGAGCAATAGGAGAAGAGATAGCCAAGCTTCTGTCAGCTAGCTTCATCAAAGAAGTATACCATCCTGACTGGTTAGCGAACCCAGTTCTCGTTCGTAAGAAGAATGAAAAATGGAGGATGTGCGTTGATTACACGAGCCTCAACAAAGCATGCCCCAAAGATCCCTCTACATTGCCTCGCATCAACCAGGTGATCGACTCCACTGCCGGCTGTGAAATTTTGTGTTTTCTCGATGCTTACTCTGGCTACCATCAAATCAAGATGAAGGAGGACGACGAGATCAAGACATCGTTTATCACTCCATTCGTGGCCTTCTGCAACGTCTCCATGCCTTTTGGCTTAAAGAATGCCGGTGCTACGTACCAATGGTGCATACAACGCTGTCTCCAGGGGCAAATCGGCAGGAACGTGCAGGCCTACATCGACGATGTGGTGGTCAAGTCCGAGAAGAAAGAGGATCTCCTAACCAACTTGGGGAAAACGTTCTCCAACCTTAGGCAATTCAACATGAAGCTTAACCTAGAAAAGTGCGTTTTCGGAGTACCTTCGGGAAAGCTACTCGGTTTTATCGTTTCCGAACAAGGAATCGAGATTAACCTGGAGAAGATCGATGCAATCGTCAAGATGGGGCCACCAAAAAGCCTCAAGAATGTCCAACGGCTGACCGGGTGCATGGCGGCCTTTAGCCGATTCATCTCTCGACTCGGTGAAAAGGCCCTGCCCCTTTACAAGCTCCTGAAGAAATCAGACAACTTCACGTGGACATCTGAGGCTCAAGATGCCCTCGACGGGTTGAAGAAGCTCCTGACCACGCCTCCGGAGCTGGTTTCCCCAATGCCCAATGAGCCGCTGCTCCTCTACAGTACAACGATCGCCCAGGTGGCCAGTACCGTATTGGTCGTTGAACACTCCGAGCCAGGCCACGTCCAGAGGGTTCAGCACCCGGTCTACTTCATCAGTGAAGTGCTTTCTGAGTCCAAGGCGCGATACCCACAGATACGGAAGATCATTTATGTGATGTTCATCACGTCTCGGAAGCTCATCCACTACTTCTAAGGACACCCGATTACGGTGGTCAGTTCCTTCCCGATCGCTGATGTCATCAACAATCGTGATGCCACAAGAAGGATTGCCAAATGGGCAATGGAACTAATGGCATTCAACATAATTTACGCCACCTGCACGGCTATCAAGTCTCAAGCTCTCGCCGACTTCATGGCCGAGTGAATAGAAGTCTAGTCCCCGCCCTTGGTCGTTGACCAAGAACATTGGACGTTTTACTTTGACGGTTCACTAATGCTTCAGGGCGCGGGGGCTGGCATCGTTCTTATTTCTCCGAAAGGGGAACGCTTCAAGTATGTGCTACAGATCCACTTCCCGGCGTCCAATAACGTCGCCGAATATGAAGCCTTACTACACGGCCTTCGCATTGCGACCTCACTCGGAATTCGTCGGCTTCTCGCTTGCGGAGACTCCGAACTGGTGGTCAGGCAGGTTATGAAGGAGTGGTCATGCAGAGATCCAGTCATGGAAGCCTACTGCCAAGAGGTGCGCAAGCTCGAAGCCAAGTTCGATGGCCTCGAGATCACGCATGTGCTCTGCCGAGACAACGAGGCTGCAGACGCACTTGTCAAGTTGGGGTCCAGTCGGTATGTCGTCCCAGCTGGAGTTCTCCTACAGGAGTTGCATGCTCCTTCCATCAAAACGGAGATAGCGTCCGAGACCGAAGAACCACACCCCGAGGGATCCGATAGCATTCAGTAGACTTCGCAAGAAGTCTTGGTCACCACTCCCGACTAGACAACGCCCTTCCTTGACTAGCTCCGGCGGAACACGCTCCCGTTGGATCAGACCGAGGCGTGGCGCTTTGCGAGGCGTGCCAAGGCCTACGTCGTAGTTGAAGGCGAACTTTACAAGAAGAGCACTTCCGGAATCCTCCAGCGGTGCATATCTAAAGACCAGGGGAAGCAACTGCTGCACGACATTCACTTGGGTGTTTGTGGGCACCACGCGGCGCCAAAGTCGCTAGTCGGGAAAGCTTTTCGACAAGGTTTCTACTGGCCGACCGCCGTTTCAGATACCGAGCACATCGTGCACACTTGCGAGGGATGCCAATACTTCGCCCGGCAGACACACTTGCCGGCTCTAGCACTCCAACCTATCTCAATCACATGGCCTTTTGTTGTCTGGGGTTTGGACATGGTTGGTCCCCTCAAGAAAGTTCTCGGGGGTTACACACATCTGTTCGTCGCCGTTGACAAGTTCACCAAGTGGATTGAAGCCAAGCCAATTGCCACGATCACTGCCGAACGGGCCGTCAAATTCTTCCGGGATATCGTCTACCGGTTCGGCGTCCCCAATACCATCATCACGGACAACGACACTCAGTTCACTGGCGGTGCCTTCCTCCGATTCTGCTACGACTACAACATTGGCCTCAACTTCGCCGCAGTGGCACACCCACACACAAACGGGCAGGTTGAGCGGGCTAATGGTCTGATTATGCAAGGTATCAAACCTCGGATCTTCCAGTGCCTGAAGAAATTTGCGGGTAGATGGGCAGCCGAGTTGCCATCGGTGGTTTGGAGCCTACGAACTACACCCAACCGATCAACCGTTTACACACCTTTCTTCATGGTATATGGAGCCGAGGCCATGCTGCCGACTGATTTGGACCACGGATCCCCGCGCGTCCGTGCTTATACCGAGTATGAGTCGGAAGGAGCAAGACAAGATGCTACTAACCAGCTTGAAGAAGCATGCGAAGTCGCTTTCCTTCGGTCGGCAAAGTACCAGCAGGGGTTACGATGCTATCACAGCCGGCACGTACGCGGCCGCTCATTTAACGTGGGCCACTTGGTACTACGCCGAATCCAGTCCAGCAAAGACAAGCACAAGCTCTCGCCACCATGGGATGGCCCGTACGTGGTCGCTGAAGTACTACGCCGGGGGCTTACCGACTAAAGGATAAAGACGGCAACATCATCACCAACGCATGGAACATTGAACAGTTACGTCGCTTCTATGCTTAAGTTTTGTACTTCCATATTTTACGAACAGACAAATGAATAAATATTTCTTTGCACCATCCGAATAATTCTTGGGGTTCCCGACTGGCCCGCTATGCACGCTCACCGTTACGCATAGAGGACACGCGCGGGCTACACCACACCGGGTGCACCCAAACCGCACTCGGGCTCTTCTCCTTCGAATAATTATTTTAGTACTGTGTACAAGGCTCGGCGTTAATCCTTTGTCTTCAATCCCTGGTCTACGCCACAACCCTACGCTACGTGGGAAAACAGCCCATGGCTACTCTCTATGCAATGGGAGCTACGACGGATCGACAAGGGCACACACAAAGAGTTAACTTACACACGAACGAATCTTTATGAAGGACGAAGTTAATAGACATAGAATAAAGTTCAACCAAAAATATGCATACACGAGTTACACTCGGATTTCCCGAGTACTTGGCATGCATATCGAATAGTTTACATGTTTTATCCCTACTTCTACAAGTTAGCACGGTCGGCTAGGGAGTTCGCAGCAGCATAGACTTCCTCCATCAACGCCGGGATGTCTTCTTCGGGGAAGTCGGCTGCAAGTCCCTCCTCAATATTCTTCATGTCGATCAAGGGATAATGCGACTTGGCCACCATAAGCGCAAACTCGACTCCGAACCAGGTGGACTCCTTCAGCAAAGCCTTCGCCTACTCAGGCGCTCACCGTAGGCGTTCCGCGACCACCTCCGCATGGTCCGCAGTCGGGTCGTCCTCCCACAGAGCGTCGCAGGCTATCCGACCGGCCGCCTTTAGAGACCTCGTTGTCTCGTTGATCTTCCCAATGCGTGTTTGGAAAGCTGTGAAGACAAGACAGATACATTAACAAGATGATCGGCAAGTTTTCTGACTGAGCAGACGAGGGTTAAGTCCTTACCAGCGGCAGAGTCTGAGTCTCGCTTGTTTGTGGACTCAGCGGCATCCAGGACCCTCCTCAGGCGACCATCGGTGGTAACCACCTCCTTCTCAAGCTGCCCAATGCGAGCCCTCGCCGCTTCGAGCTCTTCCCTGAGCTTGGTGGCACCTTCAAGCTCTACCCTGAGTTTGGCGGCCTCCTCCCTGAGCTTGGCGGCACCTTCAAGCTCTTCCCTGAGCTTGGAAGCCTCCTTCCTCAGCTTGGCGGTCTCTTCAAGCTCCCTTCGGAGCCCGGAGGCCTCGCCCTCAGCAGCTGCAGAGAAGGTTGCGAAGAGTCAGCATAGCACAAGCGGAAGCAACTGAAGAAGGTCAGACTCATTACCTTGAACGTCCTTCTTCAAGGACTCGATCTGCGCCTCCTTCACGGCCACCTGCTCCTGCACCGTGCGGAGGGTGCCTTTCAAGTTATCCCACTCGGCCTGGCGCTGGCCGAGTCGGTCGAAGGCCGAGAGTTTATCCTGGAGAAACCCAGTTTTGTCCCTAGACCTCCCGGCTAAGTTTTGCATAGATGATACAAAAAATCAGCTACTCGAGAAAAGCATCAAGACCTCCCACTCGGTTCCATGAACCGAGTGGAGGCTCGGGGGCTACACCCATTGGGTGCATTGATCGTGCCCCCAGTGCGAAATCTACAGGCCAAAAAGAACCTCCGCCCGACTGTTCCAGTCGGACAGAGGCTTAGGGGCTACTCCCCAGTGGGTGCACCGTCTGCGCACTCACGGTGAAAAACAGAAACGAAACGCAAGGGCGAAAATCATACCTGCATTAATGGCCGTATCTTGCTGTTCACCAAGTTGGCACTCTCCTTCACCATCTTCAACAATGCCGAGAGCGTCTCTCCGAGTTGGGCGGCGGCATTCATGGCCTCGTCCCACCCCTCCGACTCCCGAACATCATCGATCTTCCACGTAACTCCGCCCGAGGGGTCCGTCTGGCGGACCCGAAGCGGTTAGATGTCCATGTGGAAGCTTGGCGGGGGTGGTGGCACTCGGCTGATCTCCACCTCTTCCACCAGCAGCACCAAGTTCCCCCGGTGATCCGGCGGAACAGTCTGCGCCCGACTCGGACCTGCCTACTCTGTCATGCTGGACTTTGCTGACCGAGGGGCAGGTGGTGGGGTCGGGGGTGCACCGCCCGGACGGGTGGAAGGCTACGGTGAAGGAACATCCGCAGTCCTCGGGGGAGACGAAGGTCGGGCATCCGGCCCCGATCCGCCTCCACCCTGAAAAGGCCCCGGGGCACTCGGCACGTCCCTTGGGAGGACTGTTTTCCTCCCCTTACAAAGACACCTAGGTTATTACTACTTTCCGCAATAAAAATTAGGGGATGCTCACTTGACGACATACCTGGAGGACCGGGGAAAGGGCCCGCGCCTCCTGGGCCTCGGGACTTGCCGCCCCGGCGCGGCGGTCGCCGAAGTCGGCGGCACCGAAGAGCTGCTCGGCCCACCGAAGGCGGCATCAGCCAAGCGTTTCCTCCTCTGGATGAGAGGGATGTCATCTTCCTCTTCCTGAGTCTCTTCCTCAGGCACTGCTGTAGTCGGCAGAGGGACGCTGGGCTCCTCCGCAGCGGGTGTTCCCCCCTCGATGACCCAGCACCAGCGGTGGAGGTTCTGGCCCGCCTGCGGTGGTTGCCCACTGCTGGGGTCGTCGGCGTACTGCAGTTGGTTCCAGATCATTCTCCAGCAGAGGGGCCCTAGAACCGAACCCGAAGAGATCCTGTGAAGTCGGGGTGTACAAGCGCAGTCCGAGTATGACTCAACTGAAACACAAACTGTAGATGACAACGTCGGAAGATTGGTCACTCACCTGGCTTGGGGGGTGGCCCAGACTGAAGAGCGTCAGGTGCCCGGAGGTATCTAGGTTCGTCCCCTAGGCCATTAGTCTCCCGACCCGACGACGCACTTCTTCTTCGGAAAGCGCGTCGGCCGACTCCCGGGTCACATCCTGCTGATTGATGTACTCGTACATTGGATGGGCCCTCAGCTTCACGGGCTGGATCCGCCGGCTGATGAAGGTCGAGATGACCCCGATTCCGATGACTCCTGACTGGAGTACTTGCGTGAGGTGCCCCATGAGGACTTCGACCCCGGGCTGCTCCCAATGTTGTGGAAGTTCAGTCCAGCTCGGCTTAACCTCGAGAGGCTGGCCCTCGAACCTCAGAAGCGAAGGCTCGAGGTTGGAGCAGTAGAACCATTCCGAGTGACATCCCTTGTTGGATGACTGGAAGGGGAACTTCAGGTAGTTTTTGACGGTGCCGGCCTTCAGTTGAAACCCGACTCCTCCCACCACAGCCGGATTGGTCTGGCTCGGCTGCGGCTTGACGATGAAAAGCTGCTTCCACAGCGCGAAGTGCGGCTCTATTCTGAGAAAGCACTCGCACAGCGTGATGAAGCAGGCCACATGCAGCATCCCGTTCGAGTTGAGGTTCTGCAGCTCTAGCCCGTAGAAGTACAGTAGCCCGCGCACGAAGGGATGAACCGGGACTGAGAACCCCCGGGAGAAGAAGGAGGCGAAGACGACGACCTTGCCCGTGTTGGGAGTAGGAAATTCCTCCCCGCCGGCGGCGCGCCACTCGATCAACTCCTTCGGTGGCAGCACCCCCGATGCCACCAGGGCTTGCAGCCTGGCCTCCGTTGTCATAGACTTCACCCAAGGCGCCATTGGATCGACCAGATAGCCTTCTTCGTCGAATGTGGCTTTTGGCACCGCGTTCTCCTCCTCTCCAAACAAATCCACCTCCTTGATGATGGTGGGCATCCAGCGGCGGCGGATCAGATCTAGGGTTTTTCAAAGCCCCAGACTGGATTCGGCCGGCTTAGATGAGGAGCGGATGCTTGGGGCACTTCACGGCGGCACGGCGGGTCCTATCAACGGCGAGAGGGCTGTCGAGAAGGCGGCGGCTTGGATTTGGGGACGAGACGGCGGTTCCGAAATGGCAAGGCACGGGGAAGACGAAGGGGCTATCAGGCGCTGAGAAGACAAAGTGTGAAATGAGCGGGTGTGAACGGTCCGCACTATAAAGGAGAGACAGTCTGGCGAGCGCGACTTTTCTGCTTCCGCGGGGTGACCCTTCCGATTCCACGGCGCGATTCCTCCACTCTCACAGCACGACTCTTTCGCTTCCACGACATAAAGTTTCCGTTTCCAGATTCCGCACGACCAGGGTTTCAACGATTAGCCTTCTGAGGATAACGACCGTTTTAATACACCCCAAATAAAGAGCAACGGTAACGTGCCTCCAACGGGCCGCTAGTCTGTTACCGAATAAGTCGGGACCAAAGCGTTACGGTTTGCTGGGTTTCGGTGGTTGACCTCCAGGGGTCCATAATCACTTGAATACGCCCGAGTGAAGGGCCGCAGTAGCGCGCCTCCAGTGGGCCACTAGTCAGACACCGAACGACTCAGGACCGAAGCGCTACAGCCAGTGTTCTGGTTCTGACACGAATTCTGAGGGTATTTCCCCCAAAGGGACACTACTGGACCTGAGCCACTCGGGAAACCAGGTACCACTCGGGAATTTTGTCGGGATTCATGGTATGCCTCCCGCTGGGTCGATAGCCAGTCTCCATCTGCTGGAAATGGTCGGATACCACTGGGACTTATCCGTTAATAGCTCACCTGCCATGATATTCCTGCCTAACGGGTGAATATTACTCGGCTTATTATTTTTATTCCACAGAAGTTCTATGAGTCCCTCACAATCTCCCTACAAGCAACAAAGAGACGCGCTCAGGTGGATACCACTCAGAAACTTGCCCAAGGGAGAAGGCAACAAGCACTTGGTTTTTGAGCAGTGATGTTACCAAGACAAGCAGCAGCCAGATCGTGAAGGACTCGGGAGCTACTGACAATGGCATAGCACCCGGGCACCGTCAAGGAGGACAAAGCTGGCCTTTTAGACATAGGGTAGGCTGGACCGACTACTCGGAGTCTGACTTCTACATGGGGGCGCTTCATCGACTTGGAGTACAAGACATATATCTGTACCTACCCGGCAATCCCGGATGCTAGTTGTAACCAATTAGGAAATCAATCTATAAACTGATCTGGACTCTTGTAACACTACCCCCGCCAGCTATATAAGGCTGGGTAGGGATTCCCCGATCGGGAGGATAAGAAGACTAGAAGCTACCTAGCGACTTAGATACATATAAACCCTAGCAACCTAGAGATCTCTTCTCAAGGTCTTGCGGCACTCGGAACACAAGCAATATCATCCACCAAACACAGGATGTAGGTTATTACCTCTTCCCGAGGGCCTGAACCTATATAAACTCCGTGTCCCGTGTGCACCCATCTAGATCTGCTACGCGTAAGCTGCCCCATATTCATTATTGCCGGATCGAAACACCGACACTAATCCTACCGTCACATCCGATGACTCCGACCTATGCCGATAGAATGCTGATATCAGCATGCCAATTTGTAGCACTCCCCTTAAGATATAAGGTCTGCAACGTCAACTGAGATGTAAGCCTAAGGCAAACCCCAGTTGTAGTATATCCCAATCTTCCAGAGAAAAAAATTGCTATGCACTTGCGCATGCATTGTTCAAACCGTAGGTCGGACAAGGCTTTGGACTGAGCTTGGAAATGCCCAACCCCACAATATTGAGATTTATTTAAATAATCAATTTTATTTTTATTTTATAAATAACTCTACGGAAAATTATTTCTATTTTTGATCTTTTTTGTGGCTCCACACAAACCGGCGCCGTAGAACACTCTATGGAAGCAAGGTCATGACCATGTAGACTTTGGTATCGTGACGACCGAGCTGCCGTGGCATGACGATGTGGTCGCCCCTGCGGCACCTCACATCTTGGGGCCACAGCTATGGCACCGTGAGGCCTGGGGGTCGCAGGGTGTATAACCTCTAACATGTGCGCTGTTTCCTCTAATTTCCCCGTCTCCGCACCATTCTTTCCTTCTCTCTAACTCTCCCCTCCCCTGCCTCTACTGCCTTCGCTGGCCCTCCCCAAGCCCTCCCCAGCAGCCTTCCCTTGAACTCCCCTTCCGTGCACCTCCACCACCTCCTCCGGCACACCTTGCGCTTTCCCCGAGCCACCTCCCCTCATCTCAAGGTATTGTTTACCATCCTCTAGATTTCTATTTGTAGTGTATTATTTGAATGCAATTTGTTATATTCACATATTTATTTAGGAATGGTATAATTGTTTGAAATTTTGGAATAGGATAGACGGTCGTGCGAAATCCGGTGCACTGCCGGCATGTTGGTGCGGTGACCCATAGATGATTTTATCAGACATGTGTCTGACACGTACCATCAGAGGTATTAGATGTGTGCAAACTGAGAGTTTGATTCACCAGCAACCGTTCGATGCTCCGGCAGTTCAATATGTAACCTAACAATATAAGTTAAATTGTAAGCGATATGAAAATTATAATATATCTCAGCATGTCCTTACCCCCTATTTTTAGGAATTCATGCCTACACTATGTGATTTTGAGGAGTGGATTGACACGGAGATGACAGAAAGTAACAAAGTTCATGTTGTGTTCAACAAGTAGTGGGATGAGAAACGTAGGTCACGTCGTAAGGAACGACAGGAGGAGCTTGAGGCGGAATGTCTGCGATAGAAGGAACTTCTAGCGAGAGAGCATGCTAGGGAAGCCGAGAAGAAAGCGAAGCATAAAGCAGAAAAGGAGAGGAAGCGTGAGAGGGCAAGATGTGGAAGCCAACCCAGATGGTGTTAGGAAGGGGAAGTGGCCGCGTTGCATGCATTAGAGGTTATATGCTTAACGTACGTAGTAACATAAAACTTTAAATCCATAGTTCTGACCATGACATTTGTCATTGTACTGTTTGTATTGTATTATGTTAGGTATTGTATTTATTTCTCTATACTCGTTGTAATTTGCATTTAATTAGACAGGATTCCCTGAAATCCAAGGAGCCGCTTCCTGAACCGATTAGCTAGACTATTTGATTGAAGCTACAAGTCAATCCATCCAATTTCTTGGTAATATTGATTGGTTTTGTTGTATGCACTTGCTTTATGGTCACACACTGTTTTCCAACAAGAATGAAAACTTTGTATTTGGTACCAGCAATGTAAACCCTAGAAAAGTCATACCCTATTGTTACTACCTTCAGGCACCAAACCTAGCGATGCCAAAGGAGGCCTTGTGGTGCCAAGCCTAGTGGCGCCGCAAGGCTTTGAGGCACCAAACCTGGCAACACTGCAAGGCCAAGCTGTGGCGCCAATCTGCAGCGCCACGGCCATTAGGAGTAGCTATTGCACAACTGAAACAACACCCCAAAGGAAATATCCTCTATTTGGTTGAGAATAAGGAGTAGATTCAGATATACTCTCGTACCATATGTCCTTGTGTCATGTCCTTAAACACTCTATTGCCAAGATATAGCTCCATATCTCGTTGAGTCCTGAGCTCACTTCCACTCTGTTACTTTAGTTTTATCCAAGCTTATGGCAAGAGGCTTGATAGCCGGTGTGGCCGATATGTTATATCGCCCTGAGAAATGACGTAGTATTTTCGGTAAATACCATTATACCGAAAATAGGGGGCATGTGTTTATAGCGTAATTTGGCTTTGAGATTTATCCAGTTGGCCGAATTAGTATTGCTGTTGGGGGTTAAGATAATGGACTAACAAGCTGTGAATTTAGTGTTAAACTTTTAATGCAGGCTTGACTATTGTAACACCCCGAGCAGTACCTCCGGGCACCAAGCATTGGCGGGGCCAAGTACTCGCAACCCGAGTACCCGTGGTGACGAGTGCTCGCGTTCCCGAGTACTGGTGTTCCCAGCGCGCTCGAGTACCGAGTACTCGTGTTCCCGAGTACGGATGTTCCCGAGTACTAGCGTTCTCGAGTACTGGTGTTCCCGAGTACTAGCGACCCCGAGTACTGATGCACCCGAATCCCCGAGAAGGTCCAGGCTGGATTCCGAGTGGCTGGAGCCGAGTCCTTCTTAGCAGAACCAAGTCACGGCACTACCGAGTTGATCTGCGGATGGGTTGATACGCTTCCAAGGCTTATCCGATGCTAGAGATCCCGACTTGGAGATACCAGAGATTTTGACTTGAAGGACAAGAAACCGCGGGTGGTCACGAAAGGGAGGTTAATCTTGGATTCAGAAAGGTACTCGGTTCATATGGAAAGGTATCTCATATGCAAGAAGGAGTCCTGATCGTGGTGGTCAAAGTTGCCTAAAAAGGAAGGAAAGTCATATGTACATTAGAATCAGGATCCATTAGAAAAAGGAAATCGTATACCTGTGTTCGGTTAGAATTAGGAGTCTCAATCTCCTACGGGAAGACCAGCCGCCCTATAAATATGTAAAAGGTGACGGCCGATTGAATATCCAACAATCGACACAAATCAATCTGTTACTTTACCTTTTAACTTTTTGTTCTTAGCATAGATCTTTGCTGTTTTGCGCTGAAAAGCAGTCGTTCCTTCTTCACGAAAGTAAGAAGATCTTTGTTGCTTTGCTCGGAAAGCAATCGTTCGTCGTACACGAAAGTGCGATAGTTATCCTTTGCTGCTTTGCTTGAAAAGTAGTCGTTCGCCGCACACGAAAGTGCGACAGACAACACAATTGGCGACTCCATTATCTAGGTGTTCCGCGGATTTATTTTCGTGCGAATAATAATTTCATAAGAAAAGTCATAATTCATAAACATCAAGTGAAATAGTTAATCATTGATACAAATATGAAAAACTTACCACTACGACGAGGTAAAACCCCTTTGCGAGACCTATAGGATTGAAAACGATATAAATATCATCGTCATCAATACTTGCAAATACATCTCGCTCAATATTGCACACCATGCTATAATTCATCCAATCATCACCCATCTTATTCCTCAACTCAGTCTTGATAATGCTCATAGCTGAGAAAGCTCTTTCCACTGATGCGGTTGCAACTGGCAAAATCAATGCCAACTCAATGAGGCGATACATTAAAGGAAAAACTGTATGTCTATCAGTCTGAACCATCTTCACAGCAAGATTACCAAGGTCATGACAACTCACAAAATCTGGATCAGCTCTCACTTCAGCAATGAAGATTTCAAGTTGGTTTCTAAGGACAAAAGAAATCTCATATGTGGAGAAGTCATCAGCATACATCTCAGCAAGTTCAACAAGTTTGTCTTCATCAAAATTAGCAAATGAGTTCCTTGGATCAAGACAAGCAATGCATCTCAACAATTGAGTAGATCTTTCAGCAAACCGATTATTTATCTCAAAAATAATTTGGTCATGCACGACATTGAATATTTCATATCTGAAGCGGTGATAGTATGTTACCATTTGACTACCACGACACCTTGAACGACCTCGAGCGGGTATTGTATCATCCATGTTTGGCACTATAATGCTATGTTTGATACAAAAGTCATTTGTCTCTTTCAAGAGCCCATCCCAACCATTTTATCTGATATCTTGAAGTTTCTCCAATGTGACTCCAATCAAACCCACAGCACGAATAATGTTTTGATCTTTCATTTGCAAGCATTGTGACAATTCATTAGTCTTGCCCAATAGTCTGATCATAAGATGCAATATGAGAACAAATTCAAAGCT
The DNA here is from genome assembly GCA_019208055.1 of Stipa capillata. Taxonomy (NCBI): domain Eukaryota; kingdom Viridiplantae; phylum Streptophyta; class Magnoliopsida; order Poales; family Poaceae; genus Stipa; species Stipa capillata. The sequence goes on from JAGXJF010004838.1 coordinate 151,003, forward strand.
CTGCATCTGAGAAATCAAGCCACCGGCTGTGGTTCTTTGTGTTACATTTTCTGCATCATCATGAATGTTCTCTAATACATTCAAAACAGATTTCCACATCATAACAAATCGACACAAATTTTTATGATGTGTGCCCCACCATGTATCCCCAGGTTTTACAAGGTTGGTTGCTTGGTTTTTCCCTCTTCCTAAAAAAATTTCCCCAGACTCCAATTGGCTCACAATAAAGTCATGTTGTTCTTGGGCTACTTCATCATGTCTCTTACAAGAAGCATTAACAGTGTTGACAATCAAAGTGGTGTAGTTAAAGAAATCCAATACAGAGGAACAACACTTGACAACAGCAACAACCACTAACTGCAACTGATGGGCAAAGCAATGAATATAAAATGCATATGGATTTTCATCCAGTATCAACTTTTGCAACCCACGAAATTGCCCTCTCATGTTAGAAGCTCCATCATACCCTTGCCCTCTCAATTTAGACATAGATAAGCCATGTTTAAGAAACATACCATCCAAAGTTGCCTTTAGCGAAGCTGCTCTCGTGTCACCAACATGCTTAATCCCAATAAATCTCTCAATCGTATACCCTTGTTTGTTGACATACCTACATAAGACTAAAAAGCATAAGTAACAAACAATTAACACAAAGAAGCACAAGTAACAACAATTAACACAAACAAGATGCTAACCTTAAAACCATAGCCATTTGCTCCTTTATAGATGCATCTCTGGACTCATCAACAAGTAAAGAAAAATTCCTATCTCCAATATCAGCAATAATGGCTTTGGTGGTCTCTTCTGCACAAGACTGACACAATTGCAATTGTATCTCATGAGAAGTCATCAAATGGTTCCCACCAGCACTATCAAGCAAATTCCTAGCACGAGGATCCTTCCCCTTGTACCAACTCATCATCTCTAAAAAGTTCCCCCTATTCTTTGAGCTCGAAGTCTCATCATGACCACGAAAAGCAAGACCTTGCAATAGAAGAAATCTGATAACAACCAAAATAATGATAAGACGAGCTTTATATGCTTCTTCCCCCTTTTTGGTACCACGCTCCATCACATGTGCCACACATTGCCTTTGATTTTTGAAAGCCTCGTAATGTTGTCTAGCTTTATTGTGAGCACTATCATGTTTACCAACATGTGCATCAAGAACACTAGGTCCATCCTTCCAATTTCTAAATCCCACCTTTGTGAATGCTTCGACACCAAACTTTTCAGCTCTAGGTTGCTTAAAAAGAAAGCAATAGAAACAAAATGCTGCATCTTTAGCAACACTATATTCTAACCAATCGAGATGCTTGTTGAACCAATTATCATGAAAGCTTCTAGGTTGGGAGGAATTTCCCCGGGTTGTTCGTTTATATTTATGACCAAATGGTACGCATGGACCCATATTAATATACTCTCTTCTAGTAGCATCTCTAATGTCCGCATCCAAGTCCTCATAGTTTTCCTAAGAACGAGATCGGCAACAATATCACCTGGACTTAATTGAACATGAGAAATACCGAGGTTGTCACTTGCTCGAGTTGACTTTGAAGGCTGGCTTCTTGGAGGTTCTCTAGTTGCTTCATTTTGTGGAATTGATCTTGAAGGTTCTCCTGTGGCAGCGACGGCATTGGACACCGATGGAAAAAATCTCTTCATCTTCTATTTGACTATTTCTACAATAATTGATAACAAAATCACATATTGACATACAGATGGTACAAATCAGTGCCTGGCACATAGGAAGATGCATCAACAATTGTTAATCTTAGGCATACAAAGTTCTCAGAGAACAAACTATTTTGCTTGTGTTAATCTTTAGGCAAATGCCACAAATCTGAAGTGCCTGAACGGTTGAACCCCACCTGAACCGAGCAAGAACAAGGCTGCGCCTGGCTGCGGAGGGGAAGGAAGACCGGAGAGGCGGAGACCGACCGGGGAGGCAAGGCGCCGACCAGGCCGGGCAGGCGCCACCGTGCCAGGCGGGACCGCGGGACGGCGGGAGGCGGGACCGCACCGCAGGATGGCGGGACACGGGAGGCGGGAGCAGCGGCGGTGCCGGCGCTGCGCGGGAGCTGGAGAGCAGTGGCGGCGCGCGGCGCGGGAGCGGGAGCAGAGCAGCAGGCAGTGGTGCCGGCACAGCAGGCGGGAGCAAGCGAGCGGCGGCGGCGCGTGCGTGACTGCGCTGCGGGTGCTCGATCAGGGATGGAAACGAGCCTGGCTTGGGCCTTGCTGGGCTGCACCCTGGGCCAAATCTAAAATAGTGCTGAAATTTTTTTTGCCAAGCCCCGGGCCGTGGCCTTGGTTGCCTGGGGCCCAGCTCCCCCCATCCCTTGGCCTATCTATGACGCCACTAGGGTCAGCGTGCGTCTGCCCTCCTTGCGTAGATGTGGACTACAAAAGGTGAAACATATATTGTCGGTAATTAAAATAATGAAACATATGTAGTATGAGTGTTGCATTGCAGTATTTACCTATGATGACTGTGAGGCTGGAAGAGCATCGGGAATTCGTAGTAGGCTGAAAGATGGGTGCCACCACAAGGATGCCCACGTCATCATGCTACGGTAGCTTGGCCGCCAAGGTGTCAAAGCATTTTCCAACTGAAATGGAAAATGACTACCGAAATTGCATTGTACATCCAGAATAGACCTAGGAAAACATGATCCCAGGCAGATACTTGACATGTTCCCCCTCGCCCAGGCCCATCGCAAGGGAAGCGAAAACCTAGATTTGCTTTATCGGGTATCAAACGGGAACTGCGAGCAAATAAAACACCTTTCAAAAGTATTTGTTTCTTTCTCCTCCTTCATATTGACCTTTTCGATTTTTGCCAATAAATGATGAGCTACAATCACCACTGACCTTGACGCCATGGAGTGTTTTCGAGGCGCCGATTTGTGCGGCGCTACAAAAAGAGTCCAAATTAGAGATAATTTGCTAATAAAATTATTTTTAAAATAAAGATAAAAAATAATTATTTTATAATAAAATCTCCAATACCGAGCCCAAAGCGTGTAAAATATCAATATCATTTCAGAATTAAATGTGTTATTGTAATTGTTTCTCTATGAACATTTTAAGAACTCATTTTGGCTCTTTTTTGGGTGAAAACCAGAGCCCGGTCTCGGGCCGGGCCACGTGTGAACAGATCTGCTTGCGCGTTAAGGAAAGGGTCCGGTGCTGTAACAGAGATGGGGTCTACAGGTCAGTGAAGTAAGGGAATGGTTCTGTACGGGCGAACTCAGTGGACTAGTGGTGTCTAGACCCCGTGCCCAGTGTTCTTCCTCCCTCGTCTATTCTTCTCCGCTTTCTCGCCAAATTTATCCGTCCCCAAATTTTGTTCTTTACTTCCTCGCATTTGTCGAGCCGACGGCCACGGGATAGAACAAGCCAGTACTGGGCTAACGTGGATTGATTTCTTCGTTTGTTGGTAAGGAACACTAGCTTGATCCGATGAATTGTTCTAAGAATCCGTTCTGTTCTTGTGTGTTCTTACTTTGCTGTGGCAATGTGCGATCAAATCCAAATCATTCTCTCTCTCCGTTCAGTTAGTTGCCGATTTGTTTGCTGCGTGGTGCCCTAATCTAATCTGATGCACCCACCCTGCCACCCATGGTTCGGTTAGTTCTTCATCCTTGTCGCGCAAGATCGATCTGAGTTCACCCATAGTTTGTTTCCATTTGATATAGTCAAATCTCTGCTCTCCATCCCAGGTGAAATTCCATCTCCACAGCGACTTTTCTTCTCCGTCCCGTACCTTTCCTCTTCATCCTCTGACCTACCCAAGCTCCAATCCGACCCAATGAAGTCTCTCCCGTAGTCTACCACCGCTGTGCCCTAGAGCTGCCGCCGTGCTGTAGCTTGGCCTCACCGCCGAAGCCTTCACACCCCCAACCCCTCCGCCTCTCACCCGCGTCGCCGCCATCGCCATTCCCGTTCGATCTCGTCGCGTCCGTGCTGTCTCCACCCCTTCCACAATCTTGGAGATTGGTTTCTGAGGTATGAGCTTTTAGTTGTCCAGTGATTGATTACTTAAACCCAAACAAACCTCCACAAATCTTGGGTGCATACCCGGCAAACATCTAGATCCGCCCTGGTTCAGGAGGTTTTGGAGAGGTCAATACAAGTATACGCTGATGAACCTCACATGAGGTCCTTATGTCTAGAGATAAAATTTATCCTGCAAAGTTCTTTGTTTGCAGGCAGGAGAGATTCCAATTTGTGCTTGCAGCTATGTTGGAAAAGATTGGGTTGCCGCCGAAGCCGTCGATGCGAGGGGCAACTTGGGTGCTGGATGCATCAAACTGCCAGGGTTGTTCTGCTCAATTCTCCTTGTTCACTCGGAAGGTAATCTCTTCGTTTTGGCCTCACAATGATGATCTGAAGCATAATCCACTCCTCTGCCATAATCTTGTAGAGTAGCATGGTTGGGTTGAAAATTTATTGATGGTGCTGCAGTTTTTCTTTGTCCTACCGTGTGTCATGTCCACCTCAAATTCAATTGTATTTCATAGAAATCCCCTTCTCTTTTGGATCACTTATTCACAATCCTTGCAATATTCTAAAAAAAAATCTACTAATTACTCGGATGAATACTCGTAACAGGTTGCCTCTTCTGTTACGAGTATGCATAACCTACCTGTTACGAGTATGCATAACCAACTAATTAGCAGTTTTAACAGGTTTAACCAGGCGCTTTCTAGGGTTACTCCGGGTAACCATGCGCTTACAAGGCGGTTAGATGAGTTACTGAACACAATCTCAGCCCATTAGTACTCAGTTCGGACCACGACCAACAGACCACAACGTGCTCCATGCTTCACACCTTTTAGTTCTGTACGGGCGATGCAATTGAGGAGGGTGTGGTCATTCGCATGAGATCGCACAAAGGGGGAAAACTAGGTTTGGGCCTATATATGTCAATTTAATCCTCCTAGCAGCCAAAGTTGACAATTGCTTTGTTTTCAAGCCCAATCAAAAGAGATGCATTAGATGTATTTCTATGCTATATATGAATATACATTTGTAAATCCAAATTTTAAATAGTAACCCGGTTACAAGGCCAACTAGCGTGTGTTCGTATACTCGCTACAAGGTGAGGTACCTAGCGAGTACCTGCTATCGAGTTTTAGAACCTTTGCTGCTTATCTTACTAAACTTGCTCCTCTACCTGCAAAACTGGAGTCAGCACGCAAATACATCAAATTTATTGCTTAATGAATGCTACCATCTGTTGGCTACTACTAACTGCAATGTTCTCTGTGTTATCACAGACAGCCTTGTCCCGGCTAGGTTGACATTCATCCCTTGCAAATGCCAATCTCAGATGGGTTGTCATATGGATAGATGGCAGTTTGGCTGGAGTTGGTCTCTCATGAAGTTTGAGTTTACTGGGTCCAAAAATATCTGTTTTTTATTTCAGTACTTTAAATGCTTGGGCTTACCATTCGTATGGTGTTTCTAAATCTGTCGCTGGATAAATTTTTTCTCTTTTCTTGTAATCTTATGGAGACGGTTGGAGTGGGAGCTATGTTAATTTTTGTGCATTAACATGTAGCATCATTGCCAAAGATGCGGAGGCCTCTTCTGCAGTAGCTGCACCCAGCAGAGGATGGTTTTACGTGGACAGGGTGACTCACCTGTTCGAATTTGTGATCCTTGCAAAAAGCTTGAGGAAGCAGCACGTTATGAGTTGAGATATGGACACAAAAATAGAGCTGCAAAAGGTCAATTTCTGTTCAAATGCTTTGTATCAATTTTGTGTTTGCTTGAAGAATTATGATTTGATGGATACTTGATGCATCTTTATAGTGTGGAGTTCTGCTTGATTAAAAATCTGATTGTCAGCATGTAACACAATTTCTTCTGATTTTGGCAATCTTCCCGTCACACAGCACATTTGTGGCACTTGTGCACAGATTTTCGAGCTGCAGGGCTGAACTCTGCAACATTCACTTTCCCCTTTTAGATTTTCTTTATGGGAAGTATCCTAACAATGGTGCTTTCTTCTTTTCACTGCTAAGGAATAGAAGAATTAAACACTTTGACAGCATTCGTTCTGAAAAAGTTTTTTTTTCTCTGTAGATGTTACATATGTGAGTTGTTTCTAGCTGTTTCATAGTCCTCATTTCATTATGCAGTGTGTTGTTTATTATTTTGTGTATGGGAGAACATATCATAGTGGAAATACACAAATAAGAAACATGGGTTGGGCATGCATAAGACTCATATACCATGAGTGGTGCACATTAAAATGCCAAACTACTTTCTCGCAAAAATAAACATAAATGCCAAACTACTTGTTGCTCCTGCTAAGCTGCAAACATGGTTAACCTTTACTCCCAGGTGTAGTTGCAGTTGTCAACTTGCGGAGTATAAAATTACAGATTTCCTTTTGCATGTGTTTTTCTAGAAATATTGAACTCACAAAATAATTATTTGTATGTTGGTTTCACAGCTAATACAAAAGCAGCTTCTAAACCAGAGGATGAAATACTTAGTGAACTTCTTGGAGGCGATGGAGTGCACACCCAGTTTTCTCGCAGGGAATCTCTGAGTTCTGAGCTTCCTGGGAGAAGTGTAAGCACTGACAGTGCGTCCAGTTCCAGTTCCGGTTCCAGAAAAGCCAGTATGGATGGAAATGGAGATGGGAGCCTTTCAACGGAAGCACAAAATTATGAACTCAACAACACTGCGTCCATTTTTACTCCAGAGGAGCTGCGTCAACAAGCAGTAGAGGAGAAGAAGAGGTATAAAACACTGAAGTCAGAAGGAAAACCTGAGGAAGCACTGCGGGCTTTCAAACATGGCAAAGAGCTTGAGAGGCAAGCGGCAGCACTGGAGTTAGAATTGAGAAAGATCAGGAGAATGGCTACAAAAGCTCCTAATGTAAATGCTGTTGTTAGTACCCAGAAGATAGATGATTCTGATGACGCTGAAACAAAAAGGGCTCTAGCTGGGAAAAGGGTTAGGAAAGAAAAGAACGATCTTGCCTCTGAACTCAAAGATCTAGGCTGGTCAGATGCAGACCTTCATGATGAAACAAGGCCAACTGCTATGACTGTTGAAGGAGAGCTGTCACAGATTCTTAGAGAGGTAGCACCAAAATCATCAGACGGCAAGAAAACTGGCGGTATCGACAAATCTCAGGTTAATGCTCTGAAGAGACAAGCCCTAGTGCTGAAGCGAGAAGGTAAACTTGCTGAAGCAAAGGAAGAGCTGAAGAAGGCTAAAATTTTGGAAAGACAACTAGAAGAACAGGAGATTCTGGGCGAAGCAGAAGAGTCAGATGATGATTTGGCTGCAATTATTCAGAACATGGATGATGATAACCAGGATGACATACTATTCAACAATCCAAGCCCTGTTTTCAGTTTTGAACAAATTCTAGGTGCCTCTGATGATCTTGCCTTTGATAACAACTTTGATGTTACAGATGATGACTTCAATAACCCAGATATGGCTGCTGCACTAAAATCATTTGGCTGGAGTGAAGAGGATGACAAACAAATAGACAGTCATGGGCATGGTTCTTCTTGGAATCAAGAAGCAATAAAGGAACAAGTGCTTGCTCTGAAAAGAGATGCTATCGCTCACAAGAAAGCTGGTAATGTCGCAGAGGCCATGTCATTGCTTAAGAAGGCAAAGCTACTTGAGAAGGATTTGGAAACTGAACAGCCAGACTCAATGGTCCCTTCTTCAGAAGGACAGAAAAATAAACACACTGAAGATGTCACTGTCACGGAGATGAATGCCCATTCTGTATCAGCACCAAAAAGTAAGCTAGCAATTCAGAGAGAACTGTTGGCTCTGAAAAAGAAGGCACTAGCCTTGAGAAGGGAAGGGAAGGTGGATGAGGCCGAGGAAGAGTTGAAGAAAGGCAGCATTCTTGAGAAGCAACTCGAAGAGCTTGAAAATTCTTCTAAGAGACCTATAGCCAAGGAAATAAGGAGCTTTAGTTCAACACCCCCATATAAGGCTGAAGCCCCCCGTATGGATCTTGCTGATGAAGGATATGAACCTGAGGTGACGGACAATGACATGCATGATCCAGCATTGCTATCTGTGTTGAAAAATATGGGATGGGAAGAGGATGATACTGATTCTGTGAACAGAACTGATAAAGCATCAAATCCTTCACCTGCAGTTGCTCAGAAGCCAAAGAAGAATAAGGGTCAGATTCAGAAGGAGCTGCTTGCTATAAAAAGGAAAGCTCTTGCATTCAGACGGGAAGGGAGGAACACAGAAGCTGAGGAGGAACTGGAGAAGGCAAAGGTCTTGGAGCAGCAACTGGCAGAGATAGAAGAATTGGCTAACTTGACTGCTAGTCAACAAGGTGCAAGTCCTGGTGGACATGAGACTAGGGAAAATAAATATGATGTTCAACATGTCCCTAGTATTTATGCTACTGCATCTTCACTAAGCAATACAGTGAAGGAGGGTGTTTCGTTGCCAGTGCACGCAGCTGAACTTAGTGCATCGATGGATACTCTAGCTAGTTCCCCAAGCAAACCACAAATTGGAACAGTCATTTCTAAACCAGGTCATGCATCAAAGGTAAGTAGTGATGGAGCATTCTCATCCTTCTCCAGGCCAGCTATTGCTGATCCATTGGGAACTGCAGAAGGATCACATCCACCTTCTGATGTACTTTATCATAAAGAACCCCCGGAGGCACATGGAGACGACACTCTCAGAGATGAGATCTTACTCCATAAGAGAAAAGCAGTTGCTTTTAAGAGAGAAGGGAAGTTGGCCGAAGCTAGAGAAGAATTGAAACTGGCAAAACTCTTAGAGAAGCGTCTTGAAGGTGCTCAACAAAACAGTGTGGATGGTCCGGATGACTCGGCTACATCCGTTGTGCAACAGAGCAATTCGAAGCAACCTGCTAGTGCCAGCAGCCACACTGATGCGTTGGCCTATGCCCCTCCAGCGCAAGAGAACAAGTCAGTTCAGCCTCATAAAGCAATGTCTAGCCGAGACCGTCTTAAAATCCAACGTGAATCCCTTGCTCACAAACGCAATGCTCTCAAGTTGAGGAGAGAAGGAAAGACTGCGGAAGCAGATGCGGAATTCGAATTGGCCAAGTCACTAGAGAGCCAACTGGAAGAGTCAGATAGCCAGGGTTCGAACTCTGGAGGTAAGCCGGCCGAAGCAAACAACGTGGTTGTGGAGGATCTTCTTGATCCTCAAATGATGTCCGCCCTACAATCCATTGGTTGGAGCGCAGCTGATCTGTCCACGCAATCTTTGAACGCGCAAACTTCGGCGAAAGCAGAAGTGAGGCCAACTGTCACAGTTGCAAGCAAGCCTCAGAGTGAAAGAACTCAGCTTGAGGAACAGATCAAGGCCGAGAAATTGAAGGCTCTCACCTTCAAGCGGGAAGGGAAGCAGGCAGAGGCTCTGGAGTCCCTTCGCTCAGCAAAGCGACTGGAGAAGAAGTTGGCCTCACTTAGCTAATTATCCACCATACCTTTCTTTTTGTACTTCACAAAGTGTTCCAGATGATAGTTTGGGTAAGGCTGTAATGTCCCAGTTAGGAGCACGTAGGAGGCTTATAACTTGTGAGCCATGAGCTCAACACCTAAGGCCCTGTGTGTATGTATGTAATAATAAAAGTTGATGGGACACGATTCTTTTCACGACTAGAGGTGCAATGACACGATTCCAAAGTAATTTGTGCATCCATGTGAGAAATTGTATTCACTGAACTTGGGGTTAATTTACATGTCAAGTGGTATTGATTTTTCTCCTGATGTCTTTAGTCTCAACCTGTTGATGCTGTCATTCTGATGTGAGTCACAACAATTTTCGCAAATACAAAATGTGCATGCCTCTAGAACTTTATTTTGAGAATGCTATCCAGTGGATGTTCCTAGCGCTTTTCTTTTCTAGTATTATTAAGCTGAAGTTCAAACTTTTAAGTGAAAATTCGGTTTTCTGAGTTAAAATTCTGGATCCTCAAGTGAATGTTTTAAAATCCAGATTTTGGAGTAAGAAGTTAACTAGTTAGAAAGTGTTCACTAATTTAAATGTGTAGATTGAAATTTCAAATTTTCGGATTGTAAGTTTCAAATTTTTTTAGCTGATAATCTCTCTCTTTTTTTTTGAGAGGTTTTCTCTAGCTAGAATACGTCCTAGTTATTCTGAGAGGAAAAAATATTTTTTTTTGAGGAGGAAAACTCTAACTAGTTTTTTTTTGGGGGAAAACTCTAACTAGTAAGTTACCCCAGTGATGTTCATCGTAGGGTGGCAGGCCGCCTTATTTTCTGGAGTGCTATCTCTATGGGCCGAGCTGCTCAGTGAAAACCGTGTGCTACAGCCCACAGGCTTTCAGACTTCCGATCCGTTCCCATTCCACCTCCACCTCCCGAGGCACGCGCGTAGCACGTGACACCACCACCATCGCCACTCTCCCACCCTCCGAGCCAACGCGAGGCGCCGGCGGCTATGCAGGCGGCAGCCGCCTACCGCTGCGCGGCCGGGGGCCACCTGTCCCCGCGCCGGCCGGCGGCCTCCCTTCCACCCGGCCGCGTCGGCCGTTTCTACGGTGAGCCTCTTTCTGCTACTCCTAACCCCTCCAATTCTACTCGGCATGCTACTCTGATAGCGCCGTGTAACTGATTCGAGCTGGCGTGGTTATGTCGGAGTAGACGCGGCGGCGGCGGTGCCACTCCGCCTCTGTTCCCTACCCCGTTCTCGGGCTCATCGCGGCGGCGGTTTCGCGCGCCTGGATGCCGGGAATGGAGAGGCGCCGCGGCTGCTGCGCGCCCTTGGGCGAATCCTTCCTGATCAGCAGGTACGACCGATTAGGGTTTGTGTTGCTGCCAAGAGAATTGAATTGATCGACCCAACCTGTACACTTGGTCGAATATGTCATGGTGTTGAACTGCCGCACAAGCCCCAAATAGAGCACGGCGTTTGCGGGGTGGATGACAACCCTGTGGGCTGTGAATGTGGCTGTGGACTGTGGTATACATAGATAGAGAATCTGGTTCCGGGCATTGGTAATTTTGTTGCTGCTGGGCAGCTCGCATGATCGATCCTTCCTCACAGCGTGCGTACTAGTTTGTAGGAAACCGCGGTTAGCGCAGAGGGCTTGCATCTAAAGTAAACAGAGCTTCTCCCCACCTGTGCGGCACTGCGGTCTTGCACGATGTTCTGATCTAGGAGCACAATGAGCACAGACGTCGTGCTTTAGTGTGGTGTATTTGCAAAAACTTAAGTGTGACATTTCAAGAGTGAACCATATTCTTGTTCAGAATGCTTATAGGGTTCTTTTGCTTTCCCTTCCGTTGTGTTGTGGTGCAGCTATTGACTGTGCTTTTTTATCTGCTTGTAGGATTTGTTCCTGCACAAAATGGCACATCCTGACCTGATGCAAGCTGTTGTTCTTTCAACCATGTCGATACTCATCGTGCCTTTGGAGGCATCAGCAGAGACGTGTCAACCAACTAATTCTTTTGCCAATATGCCCATTTTTATTGCTGTAGCTCTAATAGGAGCCGCTGTAGGTGGTAAGACACTCAAACCTACACGTGCTCTGCATAACTGGTATTTATATGTATAATTGATGAAGAGAGACGTTTCTAGTGTCCTAATTTTATTTTCCTCTGTCATTTTACATCTATAGGATTATTAGCACGACAAAGAAAGGAGGAATTGAAGCGATTGAATAATCAACTTCGCCAGATTAATATGGCACTTAGAAGACAGGCACAGATTGAGTCGTCCTGGCCTTACTTATGCACCAGTTGGGAGGGCAACAGAAACTGAGGTTATTGTTGATCCCAGGAAGGAGCAATTGGTGGCAAATTTGAAAAATGGGAAGAATTATCTGCGGAATCAAGATCTTGACAAGGCAGTAATGGAGTTCTGGACAGCTCTGGAGCTTGCAGAGAGCATAGGAGATCGCTTTGAGGAGAAGAAGGCTGCACGAGGATTAGGTTCATTTCTTCCTGATAATGATTATCATGCATCATCTATGTTTTTGTCCACTATGGTAATAAAAAAATACATGAATTAATACCGTACCTTCCTCTGTTGTAAAAGTCGCCCGTATACATACGAGCAACAGGTGCCCTCCCAGTTTCGTATAATTGGGCAGTTAGACCACATAATCACTAAAAGGTGGGTGACCAATCAAGTATAAGCATGGGTGTCCTCAATCTGGTGTCATATGCCACCTTTAGCTCAATGCTGAATGACAGAATGTTAGAATTTCCCAACAAATAAGTGCTATGTTTGATGTTGTTTCATCTAGGTCGAATTTTGCCCATCCTTACATTTTAGTTGCTCTTGCAAACAATTTTATTACTGCTCCCTACTTTAATAAATTCTTTAGTGTCTGTATGCGGAGCTTTATTTTGTTGAGAATAATTGTCAAGTAAAGATCTGGTGTTAAACGTTGTCCTATTTATTCCAATAGATTGGGGTCTGCATGTAGCTGTATACGAGAGGATTTTTATCTGCATGTATGCTTGCTTTTTGTAATTTGGGACTTTTCACATTGCATGTAACAGGAATTACTTTAAGCAACTACAATTGTTAAATAGTAGCAGGCTTTATCTCCACTGCCTAGACTTGGTGTATTTTTACTGTTTTGTATAACACAAATTTGATAACTTTGAAGCTTTGCATTAAATTGTCTGTCTGCGTGGAATATATCTATTTACCTTTTTGAAGTTGCATTTATTTACCATGCTGCTATATGTTTCATTTCGAAACAGCTTGTATCACCCGTAATTTTGGGTAAAAATTCAGAAAGTCCATCGAGTGTTAACGGTTAAGTTCATGCTTTAAGCGCTTGTACAGGCAGACACGAAGCAAGTACAAGAAGAGGTGATACACCGGTTACTACGAAGTGACTGATTTGAGTGTTATCTCACTTGGTATTTGTTTTTCTTAGGTGCATCACTACAAAGGTTGGGAAAATACAGAGAAGCAATGAACTGCTATTATAAAGTTCTGGAGCTATCGAAGGAGACGGGCGAGGATTCTGGCTGCACTGAGGCTTATGGCGCAATAGCTGATTGCTACACAGAGCTTGGCGATCTAGAGGGAGCAGCAAGGTTATATGACAAGTACATATCAAGGTTTGCAGCCACGAGATTAAGTGCCTAACCTTCCTTCAAAAACCAAACGCTTAGCTTCTTCCTGTTAGTTGATACTGAGCAGAAAATGTATCAATTTTGCTTGTCTTTTAACTTTGTTGGACCACTCGAATCGTTCATGAAAAGGCTCTTTACTCCTGTATAGAAATGCCTATGGTGATATGGCACATTGAGTTTAGCGTTCTTCATGAAGGCTTGCCCATCTTCTTAAGCCTTTCCGTGCATTAGTAAGTCAGGCTTGCCACGTGCGGCATGTTGGGCTTCGCACGTGCTGTACGCCTGTGCTTCTGCCTTGCAGATTATCATATCCTGACACATCAATGGTACGGTAACATCAAAGCCATCCTGTGTTGTCATTTTGTTTCCCGCCTCCTCGTTGTCACTTTATTTCTTAGAAAAGCGCGAGGAATCACCCACGATGGTGCATAGTTTTCTTATGCGGCGAGTTGATGTTCGCATTCGTATGCTCAGTTAGCCGCTGGTGCCGGTGGTGCATAGTTTTCTCATGTGGCCGACGAGAGATGCAAGTGGGTGATCGGGCCTGGTCGATCCATTGGCACGCACATTTGATTTGTTTGCTCGTCAGACATTTGCATGGAGTGAACTACCAATTAAGTGGGAAATAGATAAGGGTGCAATCGGTTCGGATAGTATCTGGACCGTATTCAGACCAAAAGTTTTGGATAATTTTTTTTTGATATCTGTCGAATACGATATCGGATATGGATAGTATATACTCGATACGAATACGGTTTGTACAGTATACGACCATATCCGTATATATCCGGTTATTATCCGAATACTAATCCGGTTGCACCTGGCCCAACAGCAACAGCCCACGGGCCAACTGTTAGCCTGCAGAATAAAAGAAAATATTATGCTTATGTAGGATTTGAACCCACCACCTCTCAATAGAGGTCCAAACTCACATACCACTAGGCTAGTATGCCCTTTATGATTTAACATGTATGCAACTCTTTATTTATAAGTGTTAATAAGAAAAGTCCAATCCAAAGCCCAAGGATGAGGTGATGAGTCAGTCCAAGGAGGGGAGCGATTGAATGGCTTGCAAATAAGCGGTCATGTGAAGAACTATAACAATTTTTATCGTGTTGTTGCCACTCATGATCTCATGGAACTGTCTTTTTTATCATTTTGGGTGAAATAGTTATATATCATACTATCGTATATTGTCAATGCACCTTTTGAACTTATCTTTTGTTATTTTGTAATATATCAGCCCATATGATTGGTTGTGCTATGTTTTATATACGTGTTATATGAATTCTATCTTTCATGCGATATCCGATAAAATATTCGCTACCGTACCGAATTTGATAGGTATTCGTATCGTATTTGTTACCGATGTTATTCGTATCCGTATTTGTTTCCGACACTATCTGCTCCGATATCGTATTCGGGTACAAATATGAAAACAAATATGGTTTACGAAGTATCCGATCGTATTCGATCCAATTACACCCTTAGAAATAGATCGTAGTTTCAAAAAATAAGTGAGAAAATAGATAGTCAATGAAATGAAATGAAAACAAAATATAGAAAAAAATTCCATCCTAAATCCTGAACTACGACGCTTGGTCAGACTTGAATCATAAACTATGAAACCGTCCATATTGAACCCCGAACTTTCAAAAACCGCTGAACTTAAAACCTAGCACGGTTCTAGATAGTGGTTTCGCATTTTGGGTCTCTAAAAGATGTGAAACAATCCAAGGATGTATGAAATGCTATGAAATGATAATTTGCAAAAATTCATCAAAAATTATGATTAGTTGTCATGTACAAAAATGAAAAGAGATAAATATATTTCTCTTGTATTTTTTGTACATACCAAAAATAGTCGTATTTTTGGACCACTCTTTGCAGGTCATCATTCTGTAGCATTCTCTATGTTCATTAATATTTTTTAAAATTTTCTAAAAATTTGGCGGGTGCAAAACCACCATAAAGAACCCAGCTAAGGTTTGAAGGGTGGTTTTTTCTTCTCCCGAGGTTCCCAATTTTTTTAAAAAAATTCATAGGTGTGGGAAATGGTATGTAATAAGAACTGGCAAAATTTCAACAAATATTATGATGGTTTGTGTTATGTACAAAAAATACAAGAGTTAAATAAAATTCTCTTGTCATTTTTGCATATGATACAAATAATCATATTTTTAGATGACTTCTTGAGGGTTATTATCCAATAGCACGTTTGACAACCATGAACATTTTTTATTTTTTTTCTAAATGCAAAACCACTATCTAAAATTGAGTTAGGGTTCAAGTTAAACGGTTTTACAAAGTTTAAGATTTAATATAAACGGTTTCATAATTTAGGATTCAAGTTGAACCAAACGTCATAGTTTAACGTTCGAGATAAACTTGTTTTAAATATAATAAAATGGAATGGAATGACCCATTTAGTCCAGACATTGCTGTGCTAACTTCTTTTTATTTAGAAAACAGCAGACGCTGTGCCATTAGCATTCGCTGTGCTAACTTGACTTGGCTAGGTATACTGATATCGCTTGATCACTGCAGCTTGCATGTATTATTCAAACGGGTTAATGGATAGGCCCAGACATGCGAGTCAGAAGCAGGGCAACTCAATATAAATGGTAGAGATAGTCAAGAGAGGAGTCTGGCACCATGCTCTCATGTTCCTGCTCCACAAGTCACTCGTCGTGTTCATGTAAGTCAGAAAATTCAATTCAGAGATGCCAAAGAGAAGTTGTGTCCGGTATGTATTGTGTGAATGTGTAGGACCGCTGCTCCTGCAGTGCTCCATGTGGTCGCATACATACAAGTACAGTACATGATCTGTATTGATGTGCCGTATGCACTTGCCGCCGGGTACTCATTGAAGTAGGCAAGCGGCAAGTAGCACTGAATGATCAATGGAAGTGATCAAGTAGGCAAGTACGTTACGATACTCAGGGTAGGAGCAAGCTGCGTGTGTACACCGGGTGTACGGACCACTGAAGTAGTTTAAGGACGTGTGATGAGATTTAGTCGATCTATAACCAGGAAAATAGGTAGAAAAACTAAAGCTTTTTCTTGGTCTATCATAGTTCGAGGTAGTCTACCGCGATAAGTTCTGCTTGGTGATGTGGTGAATTGTCATTAGATATATTGGTGCGTCCAAGAACATATATAAGAGATGCAATGTGAGCAGATAACCAAGTGGAATTTATCAGCTAATTTATTAATACGATTTACCACAATCAGACTAACAAACAGTTCACTGAACTTTTCACAGCTGCGTTAAGAGATTGTAAATTTAGTAAAACTCCAGGCCTTCGTACAAACTATCACGAAACTCCGTATTTAAGCTTCTGTTTCATAAAGCTACAAATTTAAGAAGCTATAGTATCACAAAACTTTGGATTTTACAACTCACTGTTATAGGCCATCATGCTGTTGAGGCAGGCCTACCTGACAATGTCTCAATCGTTGCTTAAATCGTAACGAGGGTTGAACCCCTCATTTATGTCTGGAAAAGAAACTACGCATGCTCTCTAATCCTTTCTATGTGGCAATCGGTTATGACCAAACCTTGATTTTCTTTCCAACAACAATAACCATATAACACGAGATTTAACGCTACTGTTTGCCCATCTCCAGGCATGCACGTTACTTCGCATTAATTTGTTCCGTTGCTTCAGTGGCACTTTCATTACGAATTAAACCAAAGGGTCCGCCTACGACACAGTCCATTGATTTTACGCAGCTCCGAGGTCGACTTTTGACGGCCATTGTATCTAAATTCAACGACTTGCCTTTCTTCTTCTTCCTCCTATCACTACTGCCATCTTCCTAATCTAACCTCATTTTCATTGAGGCTGCTGCCTCTAGCTCTCGTGTCTGGCTCGGATCAAGCCATCCCTCTAAACCTTCTGCTCCGATGAACCTCTAATTTTAACCACCTCTAACCATAACCTCTAACCTCACGGCAAGGTTTCATCCCTCGACTCCGCCGCTGTCGCTGCTCATACGTTGCAGGTGGCTCTGTCTCGCAGTCCACCGATAGCGTCACGTCGTCGACTGTGAGCAAGAGAAAAATAGATAACTGCCCAATAGCAAATGCGTTAAACAAAGGCCACTAACCGGTACGTCAACCTTGTCAAAATCTTCAGGTTGTAATGATGAGTTCTATGATGCCAATCTCCTTAAATCTAGAGTTTTGTGAAATATGTGCTTAAACTAGTTAGAGTTTTATGACAATTTATACAAAAGACCTATAGTTTTACATATTTACTCTTAAAATTAAGCGCGGCACAACTACCACGGACGGAGAAATTAAGCGCAGCACAACTACCACGGACTGAGCGTGAGTCCCTGTAATCAGCTTAAGTTGTAGTAATTCCAAAACCAATGAATTCATATGTGACGGGAAAATGACCATGCACATACATGCATGTCCGGCCAGGTATGAGCAATAATACAATATCCGCATGGGAACAAGAGCATATGTGCACAACAATGTGCATATGAATCTGCATGCACCCTAGCTTAAACGATCTGTAGACTGTAGTCCTCCATGCTATCTATAGATAGATGTTAGATCTTTTTCCTTTTTTTGGAACCGAGCTAGGTAGATGTTAGATCTGATCGGCTAGGTAGATGTTAGATCTGATCGCTGCGCCTGCGTGCATGCATGCATGTACGCCCACTCCTCATCTCTTCCGGCTCCGCTGCTCATCTGTGCCTTGCTTTTCCCTACAAATAAGACCTGAACCTGCTCAGTCCTCTCAACGACACCATGGTGGCTGCGACCGGGGCTGCGGGGCCGCCGACGAGGCCCCGGAGTCCATGGAGCGCCGGAAGGTGCACAACTAGATCTATATATCCCGGAGCCCTGAAGCCACTAGCTTTACTGCTAGCTAGGATGTTCTGGAAGCTTCTTCCAGGGTACCGTGCAGTGTGTGGTTGGTTAGCTTCCAGCGTTGTGACGATCGAGTGAATAAATCGCTAGTGTATGCAAGTCTGTCTGTGTACGTACGGACGAACGTATGTATCTACGTACATACGTGCTCTTTCCTTGTTGTTTGGAATATATACGTGCTCTTTCCTTGTTGTTTGGAATATATACGTGCTCTTTCCTTGTTGTTTGGAATAATAATGGATGTGATGCATGTTAGTGCCAAGAGGGTGCAATGTGCTACGGGATTTCGAGTTTCGACAAATGGAATGTTGTGATCATATCATAAGCGCATGGATGTGCAGGCAATCTTCTTCGACGGTGAGATTAGGCAACATTTTAGTTTGATTGTTAGGAAAATGATTTCTCAAAATAGGAGGAACGCAACTTTTTACATAAGAATTGCAGCTTAACGAACACAAAATGCAACAAGTAGAGAAAACCTAACCCCTGGGAGTCAAAACGGACCACCATTTGCCCTTTTTTGTTGGCGTTTCTGTGAGTTCCCCTCATTTCCGGTGGCTCATTTGGTGCCAAGAGGTGGGAGGAAGCCTGGACCAACACTTGACATGCAGATTAAGTCATTTCTATGTTAGGTTTGTGTATTCTTGGTGGTGGCATCCTGATGGTGAAAACGATGTTGTATAGAATAAAAGTCTCGTGGCTCTATCTTCGTCCTAATATGGTCATTACGGCCGACATCACGGAGCCAATGGTGTTTTGGTTTCATAGATTGACGATTCTTGATTCGATGGATTGTTCTGTGGCACTTTGGTCTTGATTTGGCGGTGGTGACGATGACGGTGGTGTCGAGTTTGTTCTGGTCTATGGTTCTTCTGTTTTGTCCTTATGTGCTCTTGGTCTTCTTTCCCGGTGATATAGCGATAAAGTAGCAATTTGGCATCCTGCCTTGTATGGGACGTATCCCCTGCCACAGTGCGCTGAACAGTCTTAGGTGTCCACCTATTGAGGTGGACGGCTCATGTGGCTCTTCAAGATGTTTGAGGTTAGTCTAGTTTCTGCATGTTTGTTCTTCTGTTGTTTCTTCACAGGAGGCTTGGAGGAATGCCGAGATGCGAAAGATGGAGTTAGAGGCAACGGCTTTAGAGGACCTTGATATAACTTTTATTTTTATTAGAAGTCTCCTGTTACTCATCTTTCATTCAATTTCTTTAATCCGTTGTGCTGTTTGTTTAATCAATAAAATCAGTATCATCGTGAAAAAGTAAAAACAAAATGCATCAAATCAACACCAGAAAGAAAGAAATAAAATGCCCAAAACAAACAGAAATAAAATGCAAACATAATTATTTCTCATGTACAAACGGTGGGCTTGAACCTCTCGGCTATTTGAATATTGCTTTAAAAATAGTTATTTCTCAGTCGATCGAGTTGTATATTATCAAACCTGTAGTTGCATAATTTATAGTTATTTCTCAGTCGATCGAGTTGTATATTATCAAACCTGTAGTTGCATAATTTTTTTTTGTGCAACTTTAGTTATAGAAACGTATAACTAGATAGTTACACATCTCTATAACCAAAGTTACACATAATCTCTAAAATATACAACTACTTAATTAACCTTAGATGAAAATTAACGTTCAAGATTTTTAACTTAGAAATAGACGCTCTCGTATTAAAACTTAGAGTACATGTTTTGATTAAATACCTTTATTTTTAACATATGTGTAAGAGAAAAAACTCTTTATCACTTCATAAATGCCGAGGATGAATTTGTAGTTTCATTACTACTCTCTGTTTCGCTATATCTGTTCTTGGCCTTGGGATAATCCAATTCAAGATGTTTGTCCATTGACAAGGGTATAAATAGTTGTAATATTAGTTTAATAGGGATATGGATGGTCATTTTGTATTAATTTTTCTTAAATGTAATGGTACCTTGGTCTATGTACATGGTAGGTTGAGAACAGATATAGTAAACCAGAGTTAGTTTGAATTATCTAGAGTATAGAACCCGTATATGTTAACTTTAAGTATTTAATGAATACTCTAAAAAAATTATTTAGTAAATACAATAATGGTCAAGAGTGTAAAAAAACGCAATCAATATTATTCAAAAGGAATCGACACATACGAATACAGTAATGGTCAAGAGTATAAAGAAAACGAATCAATACTGTTCAAAAGGAATCGACAGATGTAGCATAGGGGAGCTATCGGTGCCACAAGAGTAGCGCATATACTCCGGTCAATATAGCAGTTGCATCTGTGATAAAAAAAATATTATTCGCTCGTGTAATGTTTCATGTCTAGAGAAAGCCGTAGTGAAGCTCTGGCGCCGGAGCTATCTCGGAGCCATAGCGGGCTATTACAAACATTGCTTATGAGGTAGGAATATTTTCTGCTCCTCGTAGGTAGTTTTAAAATCTAGATTAATCAAATACCTCTTGGTTTAACCATAAAAAAAAATACCAATATCTATAATATGATATTGATATTACCAGAACTATACGAAATATACTTTCATAATGAATACTTAATGATCAAAATATCGTTTTGAAGATCATGTCAATGTCTAAATTGACCTACAATATGACACACAGGGCGTATAATATTGCTTATAAGTAGGAGGGGTTTATATGATAATTACTCGTTCCCCTGTGCTTTTGGTGCTTCCCTATCAAAATACAGTGGAAATTATCATCAAATGTCCTCAGTAATTTGGTAGCTTTAAAAAAAATCATTCTACTATGTCACACATAAATTTAAATATAAATTTAACATACACGTGGGGAGGAAAAAAAGACCAATTCCCATGAAATGGAGTTCATATTAAGATAAAGCCCTCACAAAAAAGAAGAAGATAAAGCTACCTTCAAGGTAATTTATCTTTTTCCGTCTCTCATAGTATAAGTCACATTTCGATATGAATTTTCGTAAGATTTTTGGTTAATTATATGTCATGAGCTATACAACCATATCTTTAGAACTTCTTGTGGTCATTTGAATCATATTTTAGGAGGCACAGAGATGTGCCTGGTTCGAAGACCGACCACGTTACCAAAAATTAAAAAGCTAAGTTCATCCATCTACCACGGTACGTACCTATATTTCTACATTCGGAAAGAATATATCTTTATCCAGAAGGTGCTTGAGTGACTTGTTGGATATACAATGATATATACATGTATGCAGCATGCCTGCATGCATGTCTAGTACTCGTACCGGAGCTTATTAATGCATATGCATGCATGCTTTGCTGCCGAGTCATCGCGCAATTTGTTGTTTTGTTTTTTTGACGAAAGCAATTTGTTGTTTTGTAAACCTGCAGATAACGCAGAGCTTGCTAATTGCATGCAGGAAGACGTTAATGCATGCCGTCCATCTCCCAACCGGCGACGACGGCGACCCATCGATCGATAGCGTCAACTTGCTCGCGGCTCATCCTATCTTCTCCAGGCCTCGATTTGCAGAGCCGGCCTCTTCTGCGGTGCCTATAAATACGCTTGATCTGAGCTATCTCATCGCACTAGCTCTGAATGATACAACCTTATACAGCGACAGAAGATACATAAGTGAGAGAAGAGGGATCAAGCATGGCGTCTAAGGCTCTCGTTGTGTTCGCTGTCGTGCTTGCTGCTGCTTTCCTCGTCGCCTCAGCTGTGGAAACTCGTGAGGACTTTAGCTTTGAACTGATTAGATAGAGATGAGTTAAATCGTCATTAAGCTAAGAAACTGTTACTCTGCTGCTACTAATTTACATGCATGCGTGCGTATGTTTTCATGCAGAGGACAAGAAGGAGGAGACCAAGGCCGGCGTACAGGACTACCACCATGGCGGCGGTGGGGGCGGGTACCCGGGCCACGGAGGCGACGGCGGGTACCCAGGCCACGGCGGCGGCGGCGGGTACCCGGGCCACGGAGGCGGCGGCGGATACCCGGGCCACGGAGGCGGCGGCGGATACCCAGGCCACGGCGGCGGTGGCGGCGGGTACTGCCGATGGGGCTGCTGCGGGCACGGATACCACGGCGGCTGCCGGTGCTGCGCGCGCGCCGACGAGATCCCGGAGCCCATGTACCGCCCGGAGGCGGGGGTCCACAACTAAGCACCGCATGCAGCTACGTACGTACGTGCGTGCGTAGTACTCTACGTGGCACGTAGTAGTAATTAGTAAAATAAAAGTTTGGTTTGGTCAATAAAAGGGAGGTGCATGTATTGATTTATGTATGTGTGCGTTCGTATGTATACGCACGCGTTTGCACAGTGATCTTGGAGAACGCAGCTGTGTTCTTGGCTTCTTGCACGGTTTGTATGTTGATCCGTATCTTCGTTTTCTCTGGTGTACTTGGGATTGATCAGTGTGATGGTGTAATGTATTGTGTTATGTATGTACATTGTGTCACGTATGTGATTATGGAATAAAAGGACAGTGAAATAGCCTAATTCTACACGGTGCACTTAATTCCTTCTGATCAGATCATCACTGCTGTATTTAAAGTTGCAAATAAACAAAGATCAGGTACTTCTAGCTAGAAATCTTTTATACGAAGACTGCAAATAAGAGTGTGTAACTCGATGATCAAGGGCAGTGAAGACTTGAGGGATTTAAATTATACATACATAGTTAGAGCAAGGGATGGAAAATATCAAGTCACTCATGACGCCTACGCTGGGAAATTAATTAAAGCGAAAATTCGCTAGTTTATGAACGATCGTGGCGACTATCCCTCTCCACGCTTTTCTCCTTAGCCCCACCGTTTGCCACTTTTCTTTCCACCCAAGCACATCCCCCACTCTTCTCTTTCCTCTCCGTGCCTCTCTCCCTTTTCTCCAGCCATCGAGTGCCGCCGTCGCCTCCACTCCTCCGGTGAGAAGACGCGCACAACGGCCCCTTCGCCGTATCCTGCCTCCTGCGCGACGGCGCCCCATCAGGTGAGACGCCGCTGCATCCCGCGCTCCCCGCTCGCTCCACTCCGGGTGGCGGCCGCCTCCGTCTGTTTGGGTTCACCGGAGACACCGCCGGTGCTGTCGCAACCCCATCGGCGTCGCCACGGCCCTCACGTTATGCCGGCGCCGCCGCTGGAGGAAGCCCTTCCCGCAGCTGGCAGTGGTGCTAGGTTGGTGAGGGGAGGGCCATATCTGAGCCTACAGGGGTCCCGTCGGAGCAACTTTGGCGGTCGCCACCTCTCCTCTCCTTCCCATACTGCCTCGTCTCCAGCACTACTAGGACCGCCGCCGCCACCACGCCCCGTCGTCGCTGCCATGGTTGAAAGCAACTTCGATGAGTGGGAAGTTGGAATTGAAAGGGTGGGAAGCGGGATTTCAGTGAGTGAGAAGTTTGTTGAAAGTTATTTTTTTCTTTCAATTTTCTCCTTTCTTCTATGGTTCACCGCGGGTGATAGAGATGATGGCACCAACGCTCACCGGCGATAGCCGTGCTCGAGCAGGAGGTGGGAAGTGGAAGAGAAAAGCGACCATGTGAGGAAGACAATGCGCACGGAAGCATGCACGGTCAAATGAATCGACGCGCAGAGCCCCACGTAGTCGATCGTACATTAGAGGCCTCCTAAAGCGCACATAATTGAACTATTGTTTGTCAAGTACGTACAAAACTGCTTTACATTGACATATGTTCACAGTTTAATAAGATCTACTAAAATTGATAGTACTCAGCCAAACCAACGGGATAGGTCCTAGCCACTGGATGAGAGATCTGACGGCTAGGAGTCATCTTCAACCTCCCGCGTGTATCGCTCGATCTTTCTCTTCTCTTTTCTTCTTCAACCTCGAGCACCAACGAGAGCCAGATTGAGATCCTTGAGGGGGCTCCGATGAGTATTGGGGCAGGAGGAGACGACAGGCAGAGCTGCGGCGACATGGCAGGCTCAAGCAAGGAGGGCAGCAGAAAAGGACGAGGCGTAGACAAGGGGGCTCCGGCGACTGCTGCTGCTCTGGGGAGTAGGGCCTTGACGGGAAAGGAGGTCGAGGAGAAGGAGATGAGGAGGGCTCCGGTGAACGGTGAGGGAGAAGGAGGAGTGATACCGGGTGGCCTGATCTTCTCGGTATAGATAGATGGTACGAGCTAGACGATGTCGTTAGCTGACGCCCATGCCAATGCATAAACTCTCAACTCTTCGGAATGCGTCTATCACATCGATAGTTGATCACTGTGAGACCACGAGTGGATGACCTCTAAGTCCCTGGTTCTCAACAGAACAACAACTTGACCTTGAATGGCAGAATAAACATGATCCCCTAATCCTTTCTTAGCTGTCATCGCATGAACGCTGGAACGAAAGACCAACCAATAGCTATTTTGAAATTCTTATATATAAAAAGTGGTCTCAGCCTACAAGCCACAAATTACATGAATATATATACACCCTTGGATCCTTCTTAGTGCTAGGGTCGAATTTCAACCTATCCTTAACTTACCTAGCTTACAGGACTCAAATTGGAAATAAACAGATACAACCACTGACTTGTTTTGATGATTTTGGCTATCCCATAAGGAATCTACAGTTGGGAGCATACCCATTGGGAAGTGCTCGGAATTATCTTTCCAACGAGTATTTTATTTTCCTGATTTGAAGTTTGTATGAGGAAACCATGGTCATTGCAAATTTGGACTTGCTGGCTGTCTGAACTGAAACCGAATTGATTTTAGATCTCCTTGCTTTCTCTCTATGTGCACCTCTCCATATTCTATGGACAACCAGGTCATAGCCCACAAAGGTTACTCTTTCTATGCGCACTGACTAAGCAAACCTCCTCGAGTTCGGTCTCTATTGTTTTGGAAGGCAAAATGTGTTTCCCTTCTTTAACTCTTCTTTTCCATGTGTGGACAAAGTGGAGTACTTCTCTGAATTGATGTCCTTGACGACTTCCACATGAGACGGTCTCATATGTCAAGGTGCAAAATGAATCCTACTTGAATATGAATCCAAGTCTAATTCGGTGACAAATTTTCCTCGTTTGATGTCTTCACGCGTTCTGATGAATATGCAATCCTATTTGGATACGAAGTCAAAGTCCTAATTCGAAGAAGATTAGGAATCCTAATCATAATATGATTTGAACTCACGAACTTCCCATTCTTGAATTTCCAATTTATGCTTGTATTTGGCGCCCATTCCTCCCTCGTCTCCCGTTTGACTGCAAAGTATCTTCTCATCTTCGCTCTTGGCTTGAATAGCTCCTCCAAGGTTCTTCTTGGGGAAGAGGTCCCCGCGCTATGTGGGCACGATGACTTCTCAGACTTGGGGAAATCACCAGGTCGCTAGACCCGTATCAATGCAAAGCTCACATCAGCAGGAAGCTTGCATTAGCGCGAAACTCGCATCAGTTAGAAACTCACATAAGCGGGAAGCTCGCATCAATGGGAAGATATATGTCAGTGGGACCCACTGAAGATTCCTAGAATATTTCTGGAGGAAAAGACCGAGACGACCCTAAAGGCATTAGTCCCCTTCCCCATAAATAAAGGAGAGCCCCCTCCATTCAAAGGGGTTTAATTCTGAAATAAAGAGAAGACTTGCTCCACTTTTCCCCTTCTTTGTGGTTCTTAGTTGTTTCTTCGCGTCATGTGGTCGACGTGCACGAACGCGGGTCTCTGCGACCTAGTTTCCTGTGCGCATCTCGTAGGTAGGAAGAGGCTACGATGGTTCATTGTCTAAGCTCATTGCTATGATTAGGGGTGGCTATCGAGCCAATTCGACTCGACTCGTAAATACTCGTTAAGTTAACGAGCCAGCTCGACTCGACTCGTTAACAGAACGAGCTAAAATGTGAACTCGGCTTGACTCGTTAATTACTCGAGAAGCTTGATTAACTCGTTAATTACTCGTTAAGACGTGCCCATGCAGCAGCAAATAAAATTTGGGCCGAATGTTGGACCGAATTGAGAAATTGGGCCGAATGTTGTTGGCGGGCTGCCAGATTTTTTCGGGCCTTCCAGGTAAACAAGTTAAACGAGTCGAGTTACCGAGTACTCGAGCTACTCGTTTAACTCGTTATTAAAAGTCCAACTCGGCTCGACTCGTTAAGGACCAAGTTCGAGCTGAGTCGAGTTGAGTTTCTGAATACTCGTTTAACTCACGAGTTTTGAGTTATATGTCCACCCCTAGCTATGATAGTTGCCGCCATTTGTGGTAAGCTAGCGAGAACCTATGTGACCAAGACATTGCAATCGTCATCGATACTCCATCACGGCATTAAGCTCAACGCTCCACTACGAGGTTGACCCTTTGGCACTCCTTCCTGGCATCGAGCTCAATACTCCGCGTGGCTTTGACTCCTTAGCACTTCATCATGGCGTTGACCTCTCGGTGCTCCGCCGCGGTGCTGAACTCAACACTCCTTCATGGCATTGACTCCTCGGTGCTCCATCATGGGGTCGACCCCTCGGTGCTCCACTATGGAGCCAAGCTCAACACTCCGTCGCGATGTCCAGTTCAATGCTTTGTCGCGGTGTCGACCCTTCGGTGCTCCCTTGCGGCATTGATCTCTCAGCGCGGTGCCACAACCCCGAGCTCAACACTCTGTTGTGTCATTGACTCCTCAACGCTCCATTGCGGTATTGATTCCTTAGCGCTCCTTTGTGACGCTAAGCTCAACACTCTGTCGCAGCGTGGACCTCAGGGCTCTGTCATAGAGTCAACTCCTTGATGCTCTATCATGGCTTCAACCTCAACACTCTCCATGGCGTCGAGCTCGACACTCCATCACAACGTCGACACCTCAACGCTCTAACGTTGCACCGAGCTCAACACTCTGTCGGGTGTCGAATTTAACACTCCGTTGCGGCGTCGAGTTCGGCACTCCGTCGAGACATCGGCCCCTCGGCACTTCTTTACCTCATCAACCGCTCAGTGCTCCGTCCCAGTGTGCTCCGTTGTGGCATAGAGCTCAATGCTTCGTCATAGCACTGAGCTCAACTTGCCGTTGCATCATTGAGCTCAACACTCTGTCATGGCGTCGACCTTGGCACTTTGTGGTGGCATCGAGCTTAGCTCACTATCGCGGCATCAACCTCTTAGCACTTTGTCACGGTGTCAACTACTCAGCACTCCGTCACAGCGTGCTCCGTCGCGGCGTTGGGCTTAGCGCTTCGTCATGGGGTCGAGCTCAGCACACCATTGTGACTTCTAGATCAACTCTCCATTGTGGCGTCAAGATTAACTCTCCATTGTGGCATCGAGCCCAACACTCTGTCATGATTTCGAGCTCAACACTCTGTCACAACATCGAGCACATACTCTGTCATGGCATCGAGCCTGGTGCTCCATCACGGTGTCAAGCTCATCACACCGTCTTGGCGTTGAGACTAGTAGAATGCCTTGCCCAAGGAAGCTGAGGAAGACACCAACAAGAGCCAATAAGGGCATCATCTCACCTACACGCAC
This sequence comes from Stipa capillata, assembly GCA_019208055.1. Lineage (NCBI taxonomy): Eukaryota > Viridiplantae > Streptophyta > Magnoliopsida > Poales > Poaceae > Stipa > Stipa capillata. The sequence continues at coordinate 178,417 of JAGXJF010004838.1, forward strand.
GTCAGCACCAGTGTGCGCCGTGCCTCCATGTGCATCCATGCAACCGGGCTCAACCATGCATGTCCACGCTCGTGTAGCTCGCACACACTTCTGGATCTCCTATCTCCAACGCATGCCATCGGCGACCGCATGCAAGAGGCTCCCTATCGACACCGCCCAACGCGTGGCCACCCACCCACCCCGCACCCAGACTTGTGCCTTTGGTGCCCATGCTTGGCAATAGCACACATGGGGCTCATCTTCAGCATCGTGGATGCACCAGTTTGCATGAACTGTCCCCCGCTCAAGTCCAAGTCTCACTCAATAGTGGTGTCGCCTACACTTTTTTTGGCGATGTTGTGCAAAAGGCTCAAGATCAACCTCTCCCGCTCACAACATTGAACTTGACATCCCTGGTGTAGCCTTCCATGTCACGTGCAATGGAGTAAGAAGAAAACCACAAGTCAATTCATTTCTTCACTTTACTTCGTGCGCTACGAGTGAAACACGACACAACTACAGAAGATGACACACGTCCTCGTCCAAAACCTTTGAAGACCCAAAAGATCCCGCCATGAGGGATAGAACAAGAATACACCATGCACGACAGCATAGGACTACACCATGGAAGACATCGGGAGTTCGCACCATAGAGAATGGTTGTAAACCGCGTCATGAAAGACAATGCCCATGGGAACACTAGGAGCGCACCACGGAAGATGGTGCATGATTGTGCCTTGGAAGAAGGTGCTCGCAAGAAGATTTTGGACATGACCGCGGGAGATGACACATGACCGTGTTGAAGAAAATGGCGCTCGACCAAGCACGCACCTACTGGAAGATCATCACACGACTACGAAAGATGGATGCATCTCCGAAAGACAGTGCACCACCACATGTCATGTCTCGAGAGCAGCAGGCATCACCGGATGCATGCGCGGAATTGTAGCTATTGGTGCCCACCCCTTGGTGACATCATGCAAGGAGATCTTCCTCAACATCACCTGCACGTGTGCTCAGTTTCAACATCCTCAACGGACACTTTTAGCTACATCACGCTAGGGGCTCGTAACCAACATCACCCTTGAACACGTCCGGACTCAGTACCTTCCGCATTCATCTTTAGTGATATCATTTGAGGGCCCCATCACCAACATCACCCGCGTGCCTGTCTAGACTTAGCGCAAAGCCCTCATCAACCCTGTCACTTGCGCATGCAAACATCCCTTAGGTCGTGCCATCGGCCATCACCATGTCGCGTAATGGGCGTTGCCCAAGGCCCGTACCACGGTTATCATTATGACTTGCAAAATATTTTGATGATCTAACACCATGTGCAGACGTGCAGGACCTCACCAAAATCACATGACGTGTCTTGTGTCGGTGGAGACATGGGTACAAGCCTTGCTACACTTGGATTTCCCGGCAACGATATGGATTCACACCTTGCCCCTTCAAAAAGAACTCCTCTTTGCATGTTGAGAAGCAACACCTCCTCCGCACGAGTCAAGCTCAAGTCTCCTTATATCGGTGGGAGGCAACACTTCCCCCTCATGAGTCGAGTGTCCCAGCCTCCTTGTGTGCACTGGGAAGCAACATCTCCCCCGCACGAGTCAAGTACAAGTCTTCTTAATGTTGGCTGGGAGGTGGCACCTCCCCACATAAGTCGAGCATCCCAACCTCCTCATGTGCGCTGGGAAGCAACATCTCTCCCGCACGAGTCGAGCTCAAGTCTCCTTATGTTGGTGGGGAGGCAACACCTCCCCTACAGGAGTTGATCATCCCAACCTCCTCGTGTGCGCCAGGAAATAACATATTGCCCGCATGAGTCGAGGACAAGTCTCCTTATGTCAATTGGGATGCGACACCTCCCCCACATAGGTCGAGTATCTCAACCTCCTCGTGTGCACTAGGAAGCAACATCTCCCATGCACGAGTCGAGCACAAGTCTCCTTATGTTAGCTGAAAGGCGGCACCTCCCCCACATAGGTCAAGCATCCCAATCTCCTCGTGTGCGCTGGGAAACAACATCTCCCCTGCACGATTCAAGCTTGAGTCTCCTTATATCGGTGGGAAGGCAGCACCTTCCCGACATGGCTCGATCATCCCAACCTGCACGTGTGCACTGGGAAGCAACATCTCCCTGCTCGAGTCGAGCACAAGTCTCCTTATGTCGGCTGGGAGGCGGCACCTCTCCGACATAGGTCGAGCATCCCAACCTCCACGTGTGCGCTAGGAAGCAACATCTCCCCCGCACAAGTCGAGTTCAAGTCTCCTTATATCGGTCGGGAGGTTGCGCCTCCCCCACATGAGTCAAGCATCCCAACCTTCTTGTGTATGTTGGAAAGCAACATCTCTCTCATATGAGTTGAGCACAACATGGCCTCGCTTCAGCTGGGAGGAAACACCTATCCCACGTGAATCAAGCACCCACACCTCCCCTGTACGAGTCAAGCGCAAAGCCTCGCCAAGTCGGCTGGTACACACCTCCCCCATGTGAGCTAAGCATTCTAACTCCCCCACTTGAGCATCATCGCCAGCTCACTAACAATCGATGTGTGCGCTACCGTGCACCAAGCACCAAGTGTTTTTCAGCGTGCGGCCGCGTACTATGTGTTACCTAACAACTTCACACAGGGATAAGACACGACACCAAAAGACAAATGTACACGTGTCCTCTGTCGTACCAGAGGACATGAAGTGTTTTTCGTTGGGGGCAAGGCACCATATACCATGCAGAGTACAACAAGGGGCTCCGCCGCTTGGTAAACGTGCGCCATTCACGCAAAGCTTCGCACCAACAAGGAACTAGCAACAGTGGCACAGGAAGCCAAAGACTAATGCCATCAAATCACTAGCGCCTCTCGACATCCGCATGTCAACAAGGGGCTCGCATTGCTGAGTCGTCCTACTCCTAGCCTGATGCAGACTCCGCAAACATCACAAGTACGAATCCCAAAAGCATCTCGATGTACTACGTCAACCTAAACAACTAGAAGCACACAATGAAAGCGAATATAACACTCTGGCATCTCGAGAAAGGCATGTAAGCAAAGGACCAGAGCTAAGAAAACTCACCTAAGAAGAAAGGTCGTTCCGATTGCGCTGCTCCTCCATCACTCCAGCGGTGGGGATGTCGAAGACCGTCCATACCGAACGGGTCTACGATCGTATCTGCGAGCCCCGCTGCTCTCACACGTCCTACCGCGAGTGGCTCGCCTGCGGTGACCGTCGCCACACATCCCGCGGCAGGCCCGTGGCTGGCGTGCCCCATAGTTCGCCTGGCGCCTACCTTGTCTGAGGCTTCGGGACCGGTGTGGATTGCGGCGCAGTCACCCTCCGTTGCCACGCGCTGGAACTCTGCCTCGACAGCGCCTCCGGCGAGGAGCACGCCTGCGTGGGCCACTACGCGCCTACCGCGGGGATCGCCTGTCCGTCCGCTGCTCGGCATCATCGAAATTTTACAAAACAAAATCAGAAAAAGAATGAAAAGTAGGAAATTTGAAGAAAAATAAGATGACAAAAATAAGAAAATAAGGAATGTTCCAGAAAAGTTGCTGAAAGATCTAAGAATATTTATGATTTTTCCAAAAATTCTCCTTTTTTTCTTTTTCTTAAACGGTGCTAATGGGGTTTTCACGTGTACAAAACCATTGCCACATCATTGTTAAAATCATTTTCAATGAGGTGATGGTCTAAATTTAGACGGTTTTGACACTTTAGGACCAAGAATGTCTGGTAATACAATGGATCAAATTTAGACTTTTTCAATAATTAAGGGACTAAATAGACTTTTTCTAACGAAGAAATCAAATTGAAACAAAAGTGAGACTGACAAAGAAATAAGATATAAGAAGGTGGGCCGAGTAAATTAGAGTCTCTATGACATGTTGACCTATCCATGTCTTTCTAACAGATTTAAGAGTTATGTGGCAGACACGTGGTGCCACGTAGGTTAAATCTATGTTAAGTTGGTTTCGGGGTATTTTGTCTGGTCTTAATTATTGAGGATACGTCATGCCCGGTTTTGGAAATGACGGAGAAAAAGTTAGACAATTTTGGCAATTGTTATGGGATGCAAATTGAACTTCGTTCAATTTATTATAGTCATCTGGACTATAATTTCAAGGGAAGCTAGAATGGACGCACGTGGAAAGATAAGCGCTGGTCTCGCGTCCGTCAGGGCGACTCCGCGGGCCGCCGCCACCACCTTTCCTTCTTGTGAGGCCACCCCGCCCCAAACCCCCAGCACCAAAAACAACCACCAAGATCAGATCTACGTTTCCTTACCAACGCCGCCACCTGAAAAGGTTTCCTAGAGCTCGGACGAGGAGGGAGATGAAGAGGTCCCGGAGACACCGCCGGCCCCCCAGATTCACGTCTCCCGGGGCGCTGTTCACATGTTGTCCCCTGACCGGCGGGATGACACTCGCCTTCAAAGCTCTGTTGAGCCTCAACGGCTTGGCAGCTCTGAGGACTCAAGACCAAGGCGCGTCACATCGGCCATTGCTGCGGCCAACGCCCCCCAACAACTACCCCTCCCGGGCGTCTTAATGGACCGCACCACCCGCAGCAAGGAAGATTGCCCGACACAGTGCACAAGAACGTTTGCCACCTCGAGCCCAACGCGCCATGCTTCGTACGCGGCTGCTCTAATGGCTCACATCGAAAATTCACCAAAATCTACGCGCAGCGCATCCCCCGGCAGGTGGCAGGAGGTCAAATCGCGCTTCTGGTGCAGGAAGAGCAGAGAAGACAATGAAGATGGCCTCAACAACCGCAGTAATGACGCTGCGGATGACAACAAATCCCGCATGGCGGGCCGATGTTTCAATTGCCTAAGTAAATCCCACCTGGTTGCCCGCTGCAGAGGAATTCGCAAGTGCTGGAAGTGCTACCGAGCTGGGCACGCAGCTCGGTTCTGTCCCCGCGACGCCGGCAGCCGCGCACGCCACAAGGTCTCCACCCCGCCTACAATGGGCAACGGCATCGACCGCTCCTCATGCCCTAAGTGCGCCCATGTGTCCTTCATGGCAATGGAGTCCACGATGGCGGCAGAGGCAGCCTTCTCGGCCCATGTGGTGGTTGTGTGGCTCGGCATGAACCGGCCCCGCACAAATGTGGGCAACGTCATTGACGCTTTCTGCCAGGTGCTTGGGGTGAAAGCCTCAGAGATGCAGGTGGCTCCCCACCATCCCAAGGACTTCATCGTCTACCTTGCCGATACGTGCACGCGAGACGCGATGGTAGGCCGCGAATTCAGTTTTTGAGGCCGCTCCTTCAAGCTCAGAGCATGGAGTGCAGAGCGGCATGCGGACTGGACCTCCTTCCCGCTCCATGTCTGCCTCTGCTTGGAGGGCCTACCCATGCAGCTATGGTCAAAGGAGCTTGCGGTGCTCGTCATCTCTCGCCGCTGCGCGCTACATGTTGTCGAGGAACCTTCCCTGTGCTGCGTCGACACCTCGGCTCTCAATCTCTGGGCTTGGGCTCAGCGTGAGCGCGATCGCACGCACTGTTTGGCTCACGGTGCTCCAGCCGTCCAGGGGCTCTGCTGCTCCCGGAATGCCGACACCTTTGCCGCAGGTCGCACTTAGCTACGAGCAACCTCAAGCGGCGCAAGAAGGATCCGTCTACCGGATCATCATCCACCTCGACATCATCAAGGACCTTTCTGGTCTTGGCGCTCCTGTTGAGCAAGGTGGCAATGCTCGAGGCCAGCGCAAGTTGACGACTCTCAGCTGGAGGCTAGGGGCTCTGGATGGTGTAGCACCGGAGAAACGGGCAGCCGAGGAGTGCCATCGTGGCGACGTGCTTCGGGAGCGCCACCGAGATGCTGGTCGGGTCTGCCGGGACACGGACCGGCAGTCAAATCGTCGGCATGACCGTGACGACAACAACACCAGAAACTGTCGTGGCCAGGGCAGAGATTGTGTCAGGCATGATGCCAGACCGTTGGCTGGCCCGATCTCCAGATCACACGACAAAGGCCGTGCTCGAAATGACGCCTCCCAATATAGGCATGACGACAGGCACCACAACAGAGGCCTTGGCGCAAGGCGAAGCTGTGGTCACCGTCGAGGTGTACGTGCAATGGGCCAAAAGCGTTGGATGCCGCACGCTGCCCCAGCAATGCCAGCAAGTTCGCTTGCAACCTAAGCATGCTTGCTGTAGCTCTATGTGTGTGTGGCCTAGCTCTCCAATGTTGTTTCCCTGTTTTAGGATGTGTGTGTTTGTTGCTAGAGCTACTTTCCTGTCCTTTTGTCTCTTGTGTGTGTCCTGCACGTTAGATGTAGGCGCCATGCTGGGAGTACGTGTGCTCTGCAAGCTTTTGGTTGTGCTATTAGCCATAGGTATTGTGCTGGGAGCACGTGCTTTTGCCTGTGCAAATGTTCTGAGATGGATGGTGGCAACAGAATTGGGTATGCTTGGTGGTGTCAATCTGGAGAACAGTATCTGTCTGTCTCGCACTCTGAGCCCAGATTATCCAGAATATTACTGCATGTTCGAAGCTTTTTCTTTCAACAAATGGCTCAAAAAATGTGACAATCCTCTCCTGGAATGTCCAGGGACTGAATGCCCCAGCCCAGCGTGCGACCATCAGAAAACTCGTCTCCAACTCCCGCTGTTCAATTGTCTGCCTCCAGGAGACTAAGCTCCAATCAGTTGCCAACGCTGACATAATTGAGACCCTCGGGCACGCGTTCGTTGGTGGCTACACATTCCTCCCAGCTGACGGCACAAGGGGAGTGGAGGCATCCTCCTCGCTTGCTCCACTAACTTTTTTGACATGGAAGCTAGCTACCTCCTCATCCCTCAATACCACCTCCGCAACAATCTGTATGCGTGATGAGGGTGTCTCTTGGAGTATCACCGGGGTCTACGGACCTCAAGGAGATACAGCGAAGTACCTCTTCATTGACGAGCTTAAATCTTTCGCTGCCGCTTCACAAGATCATTGGCTTGTGCTGGGCGATTTCAATTCAATCTATAAGGCAGCTGATAAAAACAATTCCAGAATAAATCGCCACCTCATGGGTAGCTTCAAGGCGGCTTTGGACGTCCTAGGCTTAAAAGAAATACATTTGTTTGGAAAGAAGTTCACTTGGCGAAATGCCCTTCACACTCCCACGATGACTCAGATTGACAGGTGCTTCAGCACAGTTGGGTGGGATGTACTTTTTCCGGCAGCTCACCTCATAGCCTTGCCTGTTGTGGCATTTGATCATTGTCCTTTGCTACTCCGTGGCACGGTCGACCACAACCACTCCCGCTCCTTCCGCTTTGAGGTGTTCTAGGCCTCCCTCCCGGGATTCACTAAGGTCATATCCGAAGCCTGGGCCAAGCCCATTGCCACTACGGACTGCCTGCACAGGCTGCACATCAAGCTATGTAGGACGGCGACAGCGTTAAAAAGGTGGCACCGGACAAACTTTGGGAATCTCTGACTTCAAATGGCTGTGGCTTTGGAAGTCATTGCTAGACTAGACGTCGCACAGGAATCCCGGCTCCTTTTGCCTCACGAGATTGAACTCCGATGGGAGCTCCAGCAGTGGTTCACGGCACTGGTTATCATCCAAAAAATTACAAATCCGCCAGCATGCATGGATCAATTGGATCAAAGTGGGAGATGTGAACACTAGATTTTTCCATCTAAAAGCAAATGGGTGGTGAAGAAAAAATTACATCCACACCTTACACACACAGGATGGAATCACTGTCGCGTGGCAGGATAAAGAACGTGTCATCTTTGAACACTTCCTACAACATCTCGGGACAGACGGAGGAAGAGAGATCGGCCTACACTGGGATGCCTTGGGCTACAATCCTCATGACCTCTCCCACCTGGAGGTCACATTCGATGAAGAGGAGATCATGAGCGCTGTCTTTCACATGCCGTCGGAAAAGGCTCCTGGTACTGATGGCTTCATTGGGCTTTTCTTCAAGAGGTGCTGGGACATCATAAAAGGTGACATTGTGGCCGCTGTCAACCAAGTCACCTTGCTCTGGGGCTCCTGTCTGGGGCTGCTAAACTCCGCAAACATTGTCTTGTTGCCCAAAACAGACGACGCCACATGCTTGGACCAATTCAAGCCGATTAGCCTAGTGCATAGCTTCGCTAAGATTTTCTCTAAGCTGCTAGCCATCAGGCTTGCACCACTACTCCAGGATCTCGTCTCTATTAATCAGAGTGCCTTCATCAAGAGACGTTGCATCCAGGATAACTTCCTCTAAGTCCAGAATGTGCTTAAAGACCTACACTCTAGGAAAATCCCGGATCTCTTCACAAGTTGGATATCTCCAAAACTTTTGACTTGGTAAATTGGGCTTACCTCCTGGAGGTCCTTTCCCGCCTGGGATTTGGGCAGAGATGGAGAGACTAGCTATCTATCATCTTTGCCACTTCCTCCTCCTGTGTGCTTCTCAATGGACAGCCAGGGCCCCCTTTCTCCCACAAGCGCGGGCTACGCTAGGGGGACCTGCTTTCCCCCATGTTGTTCATCCTAGCCATTGACCCATTACAATGAATTTTTAAGCTGGCTGCGGAGAGAGGAGTCCTAGGGCTGCTGCGTGCAAATAAAAGTTTCTTCCGGATCTCTCATTACGCGAATGACGCTGCCATTTTTGCAAATCCAATGAAGGAAGAATTACAGACGATCTCGGCTATCCTTGATCAGTTTGGTAAGGCCAGCGGTTTGAAAACCAATCTTCACAAGACTGAGGTGTTTCCGATCCGCTGCGAAGGTGTCCAATTGGACAATGCTCTCCAACATTTCCCGCCCAGGATCTCTTCCATTCCCTGCAAATACTTGGGCATGCCCTTGCACACCAAAAAACTCCGGAAGATCGATTTCCAACCGCTGATCGACAAAATTAGTGCAAAACTACCAGGATGGAAAGGAAAGATCATCTCCCGGGCGGGACGGGTCACCCTCGTCAAATCGGTGCTATCCTCCATGCCCATTTATCATATGTCAGTCTTCCACATCCCAAAGTGGGCACGGAAATTGGACGAAGTTTCATTTGGAAAGGTGATGACGGTTCTCACCAATGAGGGGGCCATTCGCTAATAAACCGGGCTATGGTCTGCCGACCAAAGGACCTTGGAGGCCTTGGCGTACTGGACCTTGAAAGATTTGGAAGAGCTCTTCGCCTCCGCTGGCTGTGGTCCCGATGGACGTCCACTGGCTGGCCCTGGGCCGACGCCACGCTTCTATGTGACCCCACCGATTGGGCCCTGTTTCGGGCAGGCACGGAGATCTACACTCAAAACAGCAAACTAGCGGACTTTTGGGGAGATAGGTGGCTCCAAGGGAGGGCCCCAAGGAAATTGCACCATCTATTTTTGCTCTAGCCAAAAGGAAAAAACGCTCCGTCCATGACGCGCTCTAAGATGATCTATGGATCCGGTCCTTGCGACCCATCACCAACTCAATCCAAATCAGGGATTTTGTCGACCTTTGGTCTCTTCTGCATGAGGTGGAGCTTACCCCTGCGCGCCAGACTCAATTCGTTAGTGTTGGACGAAGGACGGTGTGCCACAGTCAAGTCAGTCTATTTGGCACAATTTGCGAGGCGGTGCCTCCCTTCAAACCTAATAAGATCTGGAATAGAGCGGCGGAACCAAAATGTAAATTGTTTGCTTGGTTGCTCCTACACAACAAAGCCTTCACGGCCGATAGGCTCGCAGTACGAGGATGGCCTCACGAACAGACTTGTACACTCTGTAACCTTGAGTTAGAAACAAATGGGCATCTTGCCCGTAGTTGTCTTTTCTCAAGAGGCATGTGGGGCATTGTGGCGTTTTGGCTCTCCATACAAATGAACCACACCTCAAGCTCCAACGATTTTGAGGGGTGGTGGAACAACTGTATAGTTGGGACATCGAAAGTAGACAAAAAAATATTTCGGAGAAGCTATTATGTACACACTGTGGAACGCCTGGAAAAAGCGAAACCGGCGTATTTTTCAACAAACGTCGTTGCAGGTTCTAGAGGTCGCACACCTTGTGAAAGATGATCTGACATCGCATAGACTTGCTACCATATCTCTAATAATGTAGTTCCTTTTCAAAATACTCATCCATCATGTATATATTTTCTCTATCTTAATGAAATGGCAGTGCACCTGTCTAGTTTGTCAAAAAAAATTCGACGGAAGCACAGTTAAAGAGTGAGTAGCACGATGTATATATGACTGGTTCGAAGACCGAGCACGTCACCGAAAACTTTCACGTTCAGTTCATCCATTTTCAACAGTACAGATTTCTATATTCAGATTTTTTTAAAAAAAGAAGTTCTATATTCAGAAGAAGATATCTTATATATCCGGAAGGTGCTCGATCGATTTGGGTATAGAATTATATACATGCCACATGCATGTCTACTATCTACCGGAGCTGATTAATGTATGCGTGCAATTTCTACACCTGTAGATAACTCAGAGATCTTGCTACTTGCATGCACGAAGGCGTTAATGCATGACGTCCATGTCCCAACCGCTAACGTAACTCATCCCGCACGTGCACGCCGACGACATACAACCCATGGATCGATCGAGAATGTCAACTAGCTCGCTAGCGGCTCGTCCTATCTCGATTGGTAGAGAGGCCTCTTCTGCCTATAAATACGCTTGGTCTGCATGCATAGCTTCTCATTGAACTAGCAGCTCTGATATATACAACAATCTTATACAGTGATCGACTAGATCATACATAGTGAGGACTGATCGAGGAGAAGAGGGATCAAGCATGGCGTCTAAAGCTCTCCTTGTGTTTGCTCTCCTGCTTGCTGCTGCTTTCCTCGTCGTCGCCTCAGCTGAAGAAACTCGTGAGCTTGCACACTAGTTTTGAACTGATTAGAAAGAATATGTTCACCAAGCTAAGAAACTACCGCTGCTGCTACTAATTTGCATCCACGCATACGTGCAGAGGCAAAGGAGGAGACCAAGGCCGCCGGCGTGCAGGACTACTACCATGGCGGCGGCGGCTACCCCTACGGCGGTTACCCGGGTCGCGGGCGCGGGTATCCAGGCCGCGGATGGGGGTACCCGGGCCGCGGCGGCCCGTACTGCCGGTGGGGCTGCTGTGGCCGCGGGTAGTACGGCGGCTGCCGGTGCTGCTCGCGCGTCGACGAGATCCCGGAGCCCATGTACCGCCCGGAGGTGGAGGTGCACAACTGAGGACCATACGCCATACGTACGTACGTAGTCTTGGTCAATAAAAGTAAGGTGCATGCATGTATGTATACGTACGTGTTTGCACACTGATCTTGGAGAACGCAGCAGACCTATGTTCTTGCAAGGTTATATGTTGATCTGTGTCTTCGTTTTCCATGGTGTACTTGTTAAGATTGGTCAGTGTGACTCAGGCCGGGCACTTTAAACCGAAAACCGAAAACCGAAACCAGACCGAACCGGAAAACCCGAAACAGGAGGTTAATTCGGTTTTCTTTCCATATTTTGGTTCTTAAAAATAAAAAACGGAACAACTTTTGGTTATTTCGGTTTTTAGGTCCGGTTGACCGAAATAACCGAAGTCTCTACCCTAGGCCGGCCCAGCCCAACCATCTAATAGCCCACCCCACTGGCCACTCCCCTAAGTCCCTAACTCCCTAAGGCCCCCTAACCGGCTAACCCTAAGTCTCGCCCTCAGCCCCTCACCCACCGGCCGCACTCCCGCCGTCGCCAGGCGCCAGCCACACTCCACCACTCCCCGTCTCCCGCATTCCTGCCGGCCGCCGCCACCAGCCGCACTCCGCCACTCCCCATCTCCCGCACTCCCGCCGCCGCCAGCCGCACTCCCCGCCTCCTTGTCCCTCCGTCTCTCGCAGCGGCGCAGCCACCTAGGGCTTTCCGAATCGGCGGGCGGCAGTGACCGGCGAGCCCTAAAGCCCTCCCATCTGGACGTCTCCTGTGGCGCGACGCGCGGAGGCAAGCTGTGAGCAATTGATTGCCGCATCGTGGATTGGCTGCGACGAGGGACGGTGGCTGCACGGCGACGAGGCGGCGAGGAGAGGCAGCAGTATCACGGCTTCGGTGGCGAGGAGGCTACAGCGGCAACACGGCGAGGTGGCGAGGGGTGGTAGCACCGTAGCGCACTACTTCGGCGAGAAGGGGTGGTGGAAGCACAGCGAGGAGGCGACAGGGACGCATCACGCATCCGACGGCAACAAGAGAAGTCCACGACAGCGACATCAGAGCGTTCTTGCAATGTATCATACCATTTTTCTTCATGAATCTATTTGTCCATTGCATCTGGTACACCGTACACAATACATGCTTTACATATAATTTGTGTTAGCCGAATGTGCTTTACATGTGTACTGTTATTACTTTACTAAAAAGAAACTGGCGAGAAATTAGTTCATGCATAAAAGTGACCGAGCAATTGGTTCGTGCAAAAAACTTGCATGGCAAAGCATAAATCTATCGTGCTCAGATTCCTTTTATAACGTGGTTGTTCATGTTGGATGGAAAAGATGGGGATCAAGTTGAGGATTTGGGGCAGGTACAGTAAGTAGTGCTGAAGTGCAAAAATGAGAGGTTGTAAATATAAAATAAAGTTTAAAATTCTCAGCATGAATCTTGGACACATAATGTTTTCTTCTTATGGAAACAAAAAATTTGATTCTAACATACTGTTCATTGCTCTTTCTTTTTAGATGTCTGAACCAGATGAAAAAAGTGGTAATCGAGATATTGTCATGGTTGAAATTGACAATGTATCCAAGGAGGGTGAGGAACGGCAACAAGAAGAGAATAAGGAGGTCAAGGGAAAGGGGGGAAGAAAAGAGATGGCACCAAGATCAGACGTGTGGCAACACTTCGTCAAGATCAAGGTCGATGGTGTTTTGAAGTCAGGCAAGTGCAAGTATTGTCACCGTGACATCAAGGCTGATCCAACTATTAACGGTACATCCGCCCTACGCAAACACTTTAATATTTGCAAACGTAATCCTCGTGTCCATAATAAGGATCCAAAGCAAAGTAGTTTGCAAGTAACTCAGGGGGATAGTGTTAGCACTTGGAAGTTTGATTCAGAATTAATTAGGAATGCTTTTACACAAATGGTAATTGAAGATGAGCTTCTTTTTGCTTTTACCGAAAAGTCGGGATTTAGAAGATTCATGTCTATAGCTTGCCCACATTTTTCTGTGCCATCTCGAAGAACAACCACTAGAGACACCATTCGCATTTACTTTGAAGAGAAAGCAAAGCTAAAAAAGTTTTTTAAAGATTCTTGTGAAAGAGTTTGCCTCACAACTGATTGTTGGACTTCTCAACAACAAGATGGTTATATGACCGTGACAGCACATTTCATTGATAATGATTGGAAGCTACACAAAAAAGTCATTAGTTTTTTCATAGTTAAGGGCCATAAGGGAGAGGATATTGGGAAAAACTTGCAAAAATGCTTGCTTGAATGGGGTCTAGAGAAAGTTATGACAATAACAGTTGATAATGCTAGCTCTAATGATGGTGCTATTAGTTACATGAGAAAGCAAATGAATAATGCAAAAACTAGCATAGCTAGAGGCAAATATCTTCACATGAGATGTGCTGCCCACATTATTAACTTGATTGTGAGTGATGGCCTAAAAGAAATGGACATTTCGGTGAAGCGTGTCCGTGCTGCTATTCGGTTTATCAAAAATTCTTCTTCTAGACTGGCCAAATTTAAGAAATGTGCTGAGTTAGAGAAGGTGGACAGCAAGACATTCTTGAACTTAGATATATGCACTAGATGGAACTCAACATATCTTATGTTGAAAGCTACAATCACTTATGAGAAGGTATTTGCAAGGTATGAGGAAGAAGACCCTTACTATTTACTTGATTTGTGTGGTGAGAAAGGCCATGGAGTACCCAAGGAGAAAGATTGGGAGAATGCAAAGAAGATGGCTGAATTTCTTGAGCATTTTATGATCTCACCCTCTCTGTTTCGTCCACACTACATGTGACTTCTAATAATTTCTTTCATGCTATTAGTGAGGTCAATATATTACTACAGGATTGGATAGATAGTGAGGATCCATTGCGTAGTTTAATGGGTAGGAGAACGAAAGATAAGTATGACAAGTATTGGGGAAATTGGCAAGAGAGTGAGAATGAGAACGAGGATGAGAATGGAATGGGAAGGGGAAAGGGAAGGAAAACATGAACTTGCTGATTTTTATTGCAATAGCTATTGATCCAAGATACAAACTTTCTGATTACATAAAGTTAGCTATTTAGGAAATGTTTGGTGAGGAAAAAGGAAAGAAAGTTTGTGATGCGGTTAATACTTGTTTCCATGAGTTGTTTGAAGAGTATAGGAAGCTCTATGCTCCAAGTGATGTAGCACCGCAAGTCAATGATTCCCAAGAACCTAAAGAAAGGACGGGAGGTATGATGAAGTCCCTAATTGCTGAGGCTGAGTGGTGGTGCAAGTAGTGCTAGTAAATCTGAACTTGAGAAATATCTCGCTGAAGATAATGAAGCGGACACAAATATATTTGATATTCTAGCATGGTGGAAGATGAATGCTTCTAGATTTCCAATATTGGCACGTTTGGCTCGTGATGTGTTAGCTATTCCTAAATCGACTGTTGCATCAGAGTCGGCATTTAGCACGGGTGGACGTGTCCTAGATGATTTTAGGTCATCTCTTACTCCATTTATGGTGCAAGCCCTTGTTTGTACACAAGATTGGCTTCGACGGTCCACTCCTATCAATATCGAAGAGAACATGGAGGAATTAGCTAAATTAGAACAAGGTAAGACAAACAATTACTTAAGTGATCATGGTTTCATTTCCTTTATTTATTTTGTTGTTCCCTCATGATTCATGAATAAATTTTTTAATTCATGCTTGCATTGATTTATTTTCAGAATTGATTGAAGAGTATGGTGGCAATGGAAAAGGCAAGTCCATCACGGCTTCTACATCTTAAACATTGGTGAGATTACATCTTGCATCTTAAACTTCAAGTTGACTATACATCATCTCATTTGTACTCATTTGTACTTTTTAGTGTCTTGGTTGGAGCCATGCATGCCATCCTTGATCTGTGGCAGCATGGCAGGCAAGGCCATGACATGTTTCCCTTTGCTCTAATGTACAAATGAGGCCATAACTAATTAACTATGGAGCCCCACCACAGATCAGTCAGATCTTCAAGTGTTTGCAATCTGGTATGATGGTGGTAGTGCACTGAGGCATATATGAACTGCATATGAGATACTTCAAATACAACCAAGTCCTCACACGAGCTGACAAGCAGAAGTACATTTTTCATTTTTTTTTCTGGAGTCTTCATTCATATGGAAGTCACTCTTGCTGCTTTTCTTACTCATGGTTCTTTTTTATCATCAGGAGCCTCTTCGCCTCTTCGGTCGTCCCGTGCAGTACTGCAGTTAGCCATGGTTTTTTCATCCTTAGTCTCCATGCTTGTGAACCATTGCTGAAAAGATTCCTCTCCATACTTGTGAACCACTGCTGAAAATATTCCTGATTTGACTGCTAATATGTGGTTTAGATGCATGCTATTATGAGAGGTTATTTTGTGTGCTACTTGATGTTATTCTGTGTGCTACTGAAAGACTGAAACTGTAGCTTATACTGTTATACATGCTGATCCGAATCTTTTAAATTTTTAATTTAGTGTGGTGCTTTGGTCGCTGTTGATGGATTGTGCTATGATTGCTCTCTGAATATACTTGTGAACCATTGCTGAATTTCTGGTTTGACTGCTTTGACGAATATACTTCAGCTTTGACTATTATTTATGAAGTGCAATCCAACCTGATTTGAATAGTTCAGTTTTTTCGGTTTAACCGAAAACCGAACCAAAATTTTCGGTTAACCGAATTTTTCGGTTCCTACAACAAAATGAGTATATTCGGTTCCTAAAAGTAAAAAACCAAAATTTTTTAAAACTGAAAAAACCGTACCCAAAAAACCGAAAAAACCGAATGCCCGGCCTGAAGTGTGACTGACGTTATGTTCGTGGAATAAAAGGACAAAGGAATAGCTTGCTCGCTCCCACGCTGTATATAGTTCTTTTGAGACCAGCACTGCCTGTACTTCTAGAATTGCACAAAGTGGAATGATCAGGTAGCGCATGCTAGTTAGGAATCTTCATACGAAGACTGCAAATAGGAGTATGTGAGTATGTTTCAGTTTCAACTCTTGTACTGCTAATCAAGGGCATTGAACAGACTTGAACAATTTAAATCGTACATATATATATTTGAGCAAGGGAAGTAAACATCAAGTCACTCGCAATGCATGCCGCTCGAAAAAGAACATACTGAGCTGTTCTTCGACAACTATACAAACTAGTTTGTAGTGACCTTTGTGCACAATATTAGGAGCCCCCTGTGCGGCGTCGACGTGGCCCCAAGCTATGCGCTGTGAGTGGGCCTACGTTGCCGCACCGTATCCACGGCCCCTTATGGGTCGGGACCTCATTTGCTGTTCTGTTCCCGTGCAGCCCCGTGTATTGTACTTGATATTGTTGCACAAAATCCAAATCAAGAAAACGTCCAAGAAATTCCCTCTCAAGAACAAACAATTACTCTAGAAGAATAAACTCAACAATCTCAAGAACCAATGCCATTAAGGAGATCCACTAGAGAAAGATGTGCAATTTCAGATGATTATATTATCTTCTCCAAGAACATGAGATCGATGCTGGAATAGTGGAAGAAGATCCTATCAACTTCCACAAAGCCATGCAAAGTCTCATGTCACCTAAATGGATCAATGCCATGAATCAGGAATTTAAGTCAATGAAAGGCAATCACATTTGGGATCTTGTCTCGTTGCTAGAAGGTATGAAACCCATTGGTCGCAAATGAATATTAAAGACTAAAAGAATTCGAAAGGCAATGTCGAAAGCTATAAGGCTCATCTTGCCACTAAGAGCTATACTCAAAAGGAAGGCATTGACTATAAAGAGACGTTCTCTCTGGTTTTTTTCGAAAGACTCTTGTAGAATTTGTGGCATATTTTGATCTTCAGTTACACCAGATAGATGTAAAGACAGTATTTCTCAATGGTGACATTTATGATACAATTTATATGGTCCAGTCAAAAACTTTATTTCTGGTGATCCAAATAAAATGTTTGCAAATTAAATAAATCCATCTATGGGCGGGGGCTCAAGCAAGCTTCTCGTCAATGGTATCACAAATTTCATGAAGTTGTTATCTCATTTGGTTTTGAGATAAATGCAGTAGAGGATTGTATATCATATTTCAGTGGGAGTAAGGTTTGGTTTCTGGTTTTATATGACAATGGCATACTGCTTGCCTGCAATGATGTGGGCTTATTGCACGAAACCAAGGGGTCTAACAAAGAAACTTCAAATGAAAGATCTTGGGGATGCCTCTTTTGTATTAGGAATCCAAATATACCAAGATCATCATCAGGTATATTTGGGTTACAAAAGAATTATATCAATAAGGTGTTAAAAAGATCCGACATACAGAATTGTAAGCCAGGAGATACCCCTCTAGCTAGAGGTGAAAAGTCAAATCTCAGTCAATGCCCCAAGAATGAGTTTGAAACCAAAAAATGCAGAAGGTTCTTTGTGCCTCTTTAATAGGGAACTTGGTGTACGCCCAAGTTTGCACTCATCCAGATATAGCATACATTGTTGAAATGCTGAGCTGAGCTGATACTTAAGCAATCCAAGATTGGGTCATTGGGTCGCAGCCAGGAGAGTTATGGTATTTGCATAGACAAAGGACTAGATGCTCACATATAGGAAATTGGATCAGTTGGAGATCATCGGGTATTCTGATTATGGTTTTGTTGGATGCCAAGATAGTTGGAAATCCACTTCAGGGTATATGTAACTGCTTGCTAGAAGAGTTGTCTCTTGGAAAAGTGCTTAGCAATCACTCGTCGCTCCATATACCATGGTTGCCGAGTTTATTGGAAGCATCCAATCACGGGGTGTGGCTGCGGAATTTTGTCACAGGGCTACGTATAGTGGATCAAGTTGATAGACCACTCAAGTTATATTGTGAAAATAAATCTGCAGTTCTATATTCAAATCACAACATGAGCTCGTCAAAGTCTAAGTTTATAGACATCCAGTTCCCAGTTGTAAAAGAAGAGTTCAGAGTGAATAAATATCAATAGAGCATATCGGTACAAACTTCATGATTGTGGATTCGCTTACTAAGAGCCTGTCGCTCAGAGTGCTTCATGATCATGTTGCTCGTATGAGTTTTATTCTTGTTGGGGAAATTTAGTTTTTGGTGGGATTTTTGTGAATTTTAATGTCTATGTGACACAGCTTCAGTTTCTAGTTAGACATTCAGTTTTCTTCTGCAGAAGTACCATTTTTATTCCTTACAATCTAAATGTTTAATGTATATGGTTATACAAGAGATGGTTTAATCTCATTAAAGAATAAAGTTTGATCAGTTGGAAATAGACATGTATGATCACATTGCATCTAATTTCTATGCTACACATTCACACTTTGATCCATATCATTCATTATATTGATATATGTGACCATTGATGGTCGAGATACTCTTACGGTAACAAAGACCGCTTTGATCTTTTATTGACATAATTGATGGATCGGATTGCTTGGCGATGCTTTACATAATGACATCTTTTTTGAGCTCATACAGATTATAATATGTATTTGCTCATGTGGCCCAAGTGAAAGATTGTTAGAATATTTTCCTATTAGGTGGATCTATATGTGTACGCATATTATGGCTATCATATAAGTTGGCCCAATTAAGTGATCAGCTAAAATTATTGTTTCTTGAGGCACAAGCATCTAATCGTGATAAGTGTGGACTCTAGGTAAAGACTGGATGTTATTTTTTATTATGTGATGGGTTAGAATAGAAAAATGACACATAAAATTTACCTATATATACGAGGTCAGGTCATCAAAGCAGGGCACCACCAATCCAAATCAATAGTCAGAGAAACACGGTATCTTGCTTTGAAACATCAAACTCTAGCCGCCGCTGACGATCTAATATGCTGTCATGGTTTCAATCTCCTGTACGCTTCGGCATCTTTAGTTTAATTGTAATTTATATGATATTTTAGTTGGTTAGATCAAGTTTAGATATAATAAAATCTAACGATCTGTCCATTAGTGCACCTGTAAATATGGCATCTCAGCCACTCTTCCGTCGGGTCAACGGTTTGACCACTAACTAATTCGTGAAATTCAGAAAATTACCAGGAAATATAAGGAGAAAAGAAGAATATTATATGACAACATTGAACCAGAGAAACACTAGTCTTATCTACATGCGAGCAATGCACGTAGAAACCAACGGGAAAACACATAAAGGAGAGGATTTTATACGCTCTTCAACTTCAAAAGGTGGAGTAGCTTACACAAGCTTTAGGCCGCGCAACCGCGCAGGATTTTATCTAGCAAAACTGACAACTTCGGTTGCTGCTCGTCATGCAAAGAATGAATCAACTATGGACCAAAACTTTCTTCTTTGCACATGCCTGCTATTTGATTTTCCTGTAGTAAAACCATCCCTGATAATAATGTGACATTGTCGTCAAGTGGTCAGATCGGAGACAGCATCTTCAATACTTTCTTCTTCCTCATCCCCCTCTTCTTCTTCTTCCTCCTCTTCCTCCTCTTCCTCCTCTTCCTCTAGAAGAGCTTCTTGTGACACTGCAGTTTCTGCTGACCCAGGGCCGTCGTAAGGTCCTTGCTTCTGCAGACTCCAATACATGATGCTTGCAGTAAGAGTGAGGATCATCTTTGGATTTACCTGCCACAACAAAATGAAAAGCAGAAATTACCTGTTTTTTGTCTGACCAAAGGGAGGTCAAACAAATATTTTGTTGGATGAATTTGATGAGTTCAGAGAAACAAACTAGGTCTCCCATGTTACCTCCATTATGTCCTCCGGCAACAAGAATACGGTGCACCCGAGCTTCCTAGCAACACTTATGATGTATGTTGCATTCAACTTCTTCTCCTCATCTACAATCAGAAAACAAATGAGAACAGAATCATAAAGCAACAGGAGTTAATACAATGAAACTCTGAAATTGACTCAAGAATTGTGTGCGAACAGAGCAAAGGTACGCACCATCCTCCCCCTTTTTGACCATATTCCAGTCAACAACCCTGCGCTGCACAGTGCTCAGAAGCTCAAGGAAGAACACCCCATCTGCTATGCTCTTATCCTAGAGAATCAAGACCAATGCTTAAGACCATGCCCATGACAAAGATGACTAAAATTTAGCAAAATGGGGAATGTTGATAAACCTTGAAGCTTTCAATACAGGAAGTTTTGCCTGATTCCTTGACCTTATTATTTGCCCAGATGAGAATGTCAGCATCTGTGATCTCTTTGTCTTTAGAGTGGAATCTCAAGTTCTTCAGCAGTTGTAGGATGCTGGTCCTCATGAGTCGCCACAGGAAAGCTGGAAATAAGAATATTTTAACAAGAGAATATTATATAGAGTATGAAATCAACTATTGAAATAAGATGAAGGTAAAACATATGCAAGAATTTACCTAGAATTAGCTTCTTGTTTCCTTGAACAATGTCATTTCCCGCTACATTTACCAGAGAAAATTTTAACTCCTTCCCGATTTTGATAACCTGGTTGCAGTTCTCTACCTTTCTAAACGGCATGATAATTGGTGGTTTTGATGCTTGCTTCCAGTTAACTGATCCTGGAGAAATTTTGTCAAGCACCTCCAGTAGGACCCATCTGGAAATGAACTTTTGTGAGATAGGAAAATATATTTCAAGGTTAAGCTGTTGCTAGAGATGGGGCTAACCCAGTCCTAACATCCTCAAACAAATTATTCACATAAGTTGCAATTCCAAGACTGTTGATCCACAAGCGAAATGCTCTCTCTTCCCTAGATGCTTCAACATCATCAGGAGTATCTTCGACAGGAGTCACATTGTTGGACGATAGACCATTTCTGCACAAAGTTTGTAATCATTTCACACTATGCATTAACCAGGGGGAAAATGCTTTGAAATGTCTACATTTATGCTATTATAAAGCTGTTGTGATTTTTTTGTGCTCAGGACATAGATAATAGGTGGAACAAATCCAAACAAATTGATTATGTTTCATCAGAAGATAGGAGAGATCAGTTCACTCCGCATACCTGTGCTGGAATATTTGGGCAACAAATGCCAAGTTGAGATTCGCAGAACCCTCAACAATATCTTTAGACGTTACATATCTTGTACAATCAAGCTTTTCTGCCGTTTCAAGTACTTTCTTTGCCCTTTCTTTCGGATCTGTAGTTTCTATCATGGTCGTCGAGCTATGCTCAGGAGCAAGGGCACTGAGCAGGTATGCATACGCTTCACCATCCTGCAAATACATCATAAAGATACAAGAGAATGAAATCAAATATATGACAGATATCATCATTCTGTGTTGGCATTTTTGAAAATATGGGGAAGATATAAAATGATTTAACAGTCTTACATAAGAATGCTATATAGTCATAGCATTTATCACTGATATGAAGGAAAAAAAATGTTCTACAGGTTGTACATTTTTCATGTCTGTGTCATCCTGACATCTATCTATTATATACTAAAGTTATAATACAATAGAAAAAAAAAGAGGGGCTAGAAATTCTAAAAAAATACATTCAACCATTGATCTAGTAGATCATCTTATTATTAGTGGACCACAACTGGTAAATCTTTATAACTGTAACTATATAGATCATATCCGAGAAATCTTCATAACTATACTAAACAGATCACAACAATAGATCATCATAATTGTACCTAAAACAGATCACGGCCTATAGATCTTCGTAACTATACCTAAATAGATCAAAGCCGATAGATCTTCAGAGTTGTACCTAAATAGACCACAGTGATCATCATAATTGTACCTAAAAACATATCACAGTCGATAGATCTTCATAACTGTACTTAAACATAACATAGTCGATAAATCATCATAATTGTACCTAAACAGATCATAACCGATAGATCATCATAACTGTACACAAATAGATCACAGCTCATAGGTCTTCGTAACTGTATATAAACATACTACAGTCAATAAAATTTTATAACTGTACAGAAACATCATCCGGCCAATGATCTAGTGGACCCTAATAGACCATTACTAATAGATCTTCAAAACTGTACCTAAACATTATTTTTCATTGATCTGGTATACCTTAATTATTAATAGCTCCAATAGATAGATATTCATAATTTTACACCTAATAGAAAAGCTACCAAAGCTTTAAGTCTGCGTACTAATTTAACATCAACGATCGATGATTTGAACCTTAACTTCACATACTGATCTAATATCACATACAAATGATCATCTAACCCTGATCCGAACTCTAATTATGCTAATCTAATATCATCTACAATAATCTACCAGCTCAAAAATGCGGGGAGGCAGCTGGCCAGTTAGTGATATGAACTTTTATTTTTCGTACTGATCTAATATCACGTACAAATTTAAAAATCAAAGATGATTAAAGGTATTTTTCACAATCTAATATCATGTAAAAATCTAAAAAATTAAAGATGTTTAAAGGTGTTTGCCGTGCAATCGCACGGGACAGTGCTAGTATATAATAAAGTGTAGTGTCCATGAATACTATGGTATACATACCTTCACATCAGTAGAGAAATTTGTTACAGTTTTTTTGTACCCTGCCTTCTTGATATGAAAGTTCATCCATTTGAGCAACATCTTATCTGGTGCTAAGGTGACCAGCTCTTCTGCTTCCTGTATAACATCATGGCGACATATATTATCCAAACTTTGTTACACATGCACGCACATGCAAGTTCTTGATGATTCAAACCTTGCTATTATCATCAGCCACCAACTCCAACAACTGAGGTGTTTTCTTCACATTCAAATCAGCTAAGAGTTGTATCTGAGACAAGTCCATCAAAACACGTTGGAAAGGACCCACCGTATACATTAGCGGATGATAAAGCATTCGTCACTCTAGTTATACTATGATGTTGAAGGTTTCTTTAGTAATGAACATAGTAATGGTGATTATAGCACACACACCTTTATGATTTGGGATAACAAACCAAGAACTAGATGAGGCTGCAAAAGAAAAGATATTTCAGTCATTAAAAAAAATCATACAATGGTACAATACTATAATAAAAAATTGGCTACATTTTTCATCGTCCAAGAATTGGTTAATACCAAAACTTTGTAAATATCGATGACATAGAATGCTCCCCAAATATTCATTTAAAAAAAATTATAGTTGCCTATATTGCATTTCAAGATATGCACAACCTAGTCACGGAAACATCAATATATATTTCCTGTTCCTTGAAAATCAACTTAATTTCTGTATTTTTTTACTAGTTCAAACTTAGATACGAACAGAAGGAAAACCATATCAAGTTGAATTATTCAATAGTAACAAAAAAAAGAACACATGAATGTATTAATAAACTTTGTCAATGCAATAATAACAGAAAAACGTACTCTAGCTTCAATCAAATCCTGTGTGCCAATGTTAACAACAGTGCAACCAATGGCCTTTGCAGAGTTGAGACAAAGGGTATGGTTCTCATTCCTCTCCCACGGATTAGGATCCTTCTTTGTATTGATTGCTCTCTCATCTATTGTGCCCGGAACAGCAATATTGATCAACTTGCTGATTGAGTATAAAGAATGGTTATAACTAATCAAAATAAAGAAATGTTGCAGTAGTAAAAGAATTTGATGAGCATTTGTAAGATCTCACCAAAGTAGCACACCATCCCGAACAAGATTAAATAAATCGTTTGATGCTGGATCCAATGGCAAGAAATTCTTCAGAAAAGGATCCTCTCTCAGAAAATTATTGATATGATTCACATAAGAAGTTTTTTCAGACTCATTAATGACGTGCAAGAGAGTAGTGGTAGAAGCCTTCAAAAATGACACGGATCCCTTCAATTTCTTTTTGCCTCCTGATTTGCTGGACCCCTTTGCTTGGAGATTTAAGTACTCCTAATAAATTGCAAGATTGTAACATACAAGAAATTCTTTTCATATGTAAATGAAAGGTATAATGAATAGAAGGTTAGGCAAGATGATCCAATGTACCCTAAGGAATGACTCGAATTCTATTGCTTGGCTCATATCGGGGTAAGACTCGCTCAAAAATTTGCTGATCTCTTCCTCAGACAGAACCTCATGAATGCCCCTAAGCTTCTCCATCACCGGTGGCAAGTCTTTTATAGTGACATGATCGGCATCCGGTTTCTTTGCGGACGCAAACTAATACAGTGAGACATAAGTGGTAGCAATGTGATTACACAATTATGAAACAATAGAATTCTCACATGCATGAAAAGTTCACTCTGAGTGCTTACTTTTGTTTTGAGCGTTCGGAGCTGCACTTGGGTGAACTGGCTCTGAAGCCATGGATCGGAGACAAGAACGCCAACGAAGCTAGACATTGCCTTCAAAATTCAGTGTCTTTCTTCTGCCAAATTAAGTTACTTCTTGCACCAAATTCCTCAGCTACTGGAGACCTAGAATAAGATAATCTATTCACGATCTTGAATTACTAAGACTAGTTACCATCAACCTGTAATCAATTCCGCATCGAGTTTGCAATAGACACATCCAGACAAAAAGGATAAAAATGAAGAGAGAAATTGATAGAATTCTTGCAGGACAAAATAGCCACAACAGACAGAACAAGAAAGAGATCATCACCAACCTTTTTGAGGATTTTCCTTTTCTTTTCTGAGAGAGATTTTGATTTTTCTTCCTTCCTCCAGCACCCAAACTATTCACACCACATGCATTGCTCCCAGCTCCAAAGCGAACCCCAAGAACTGTGGGGAAGCGAACGTGTGGTTGGATTACAGAGAGCCATAGGAAGAGAAGGAGTTAAAATTTGCGCCCGAGAGAGTATCCTGGGGAGAGGAGAAGCTGAAAAGGTGGCTCCTTTTTTGACCGCCCGGGAATGCCTAGAATAGCAAAGCAAATGGCCAATCTTGGAACCTGAAGCTTCGAGACTCACAGCATCCTCCACCCCCTCTCGCATGGAGAAGAAAGGAAGAACAGCACCATCTGCTTGTGCTGGGGCTGTGGCCCGTGGGTGAATGACATCTTATCAGCCAATGTGGGCTTTCCTTTTGCATGGGCTGGGCATGAGCAGGGCCTTCTCGGCTGCGTTTAGGCAGTACAACAAACATGCCACCGAGCCACCCTTTTCTTTTCTATTACTAATAAGGTATCATATGTTA
The DNA here is from genome assembly GCA_019208055.1 of Stipa capillata. Lineage (NCBI taxonomy): Eukaryota > Viridiplantae > Streptophyta > Magnoliopsida > Poales > Poaceae > Stipa > Stipa capillata. The sequence continues at coordinate 203,629 of JAGXJF010004838.1, forward strand.
CAATGAGACCAAGTAAAAGGAAGTTGAGCTATATTTTAATAGAATATTAACAACGAACTAACGTTTAGAGGTATTGACTGAAAGTTTATTCTGTTTTGCAAATGGTCCTGCTGAAGATAACAAACATGCAGTTTCTGATTGCATCTCGATATCAGCTGGCGTCTTCCTCCTTCACGTCATTGGCGACCATCGTGTACCCCTCTGGTTCCGTTCCTCCCTGCTTTGCGTCTCCTTCAACCCCATCGCACGAGAATACAAGACATCATTTTGCCAATCTCTTCCTCCCTCTATGTTGGCCTCTTGGCTCCACCACGGTAGCACTCCTCCCCACCATCGCACGTCACCGTCTTTCCCAACTCCGACGAATCTCCGCTGCCATTCTTCTCAACTCCGGTGACGAATGGCAGTACATTAAGCACATCACTTTAGTATGGATAATAAATGGGGGACATGAGTCCATGACAACAGTCCACCCCTTGCACTCAGCAATGGTGATGAAGGTGCAACGATGGCAAGTGGCTTCACCTCTAGCTCCATCATCTTCCTCCTCTATTCCTCCTTCTCCACACAACTCTACATCCGGCTACACTGACGCTCCATTCTACGACAGGCTCCTCCTCCGGCCTCCACGGCCAGCTCCACCTATAACCTATGTTGTGCATTTGCCTCCTTGATTTTCTTGGACCGCACCATCCACCCCAACAATGTGGATATTCTTCCTAGCACAAAATAATATACATCTGGTGGTACTAGAAGTGTGCATGGTGTGTCTGGTGTCAGAAATAAATTTGTATCGCTAGAGAAGAAATAATGATAGCAAAAACTTTATATATCTAGTGTTTTCTATGGAATAACAAACGGGCATATACATGCATCAATCAAAGGGACGTTCTATTTGGCGAAGGTGCGTGGTGAGTGCCTGATTTTTGATAGCGTCGTGATAATCGCCAATTTCTTCTACCTGCTTTCTCCCTCGGGCGTCGGCTCTACCTTCACATCAAATCGGCCTCTCCTCCGTCTTGGACTGTCGTGCTCTGTCTCTTCCAACAAGCTATGGCACGTGCAAGCATTTAGCCCCCCCCCCTCAATGGGTGCACCGTCCCCATTTGCTTTGCCTCAAACCGGATCTCCAATAACTCATATAAAGTTTTTTTTATCAGAATAACACTCAAACTGGTACATTCACACAGTCTTCATGTTAATAACATGTTTCAATCTCAAAATTCTTGATGTCCGACTTCCTCTTCACCTACATTTCGACTATTGAGCAACGGAGCAAGCGATAAACACAAAAATGTGAACAACCGTTGATACATGTCCATTCACAACTTGGTTGAAGAGCTAGAAAAAGATCTGAAAAATGAACTCCTAAAGGGCTATAATATACGCAAGCAGAGAAAGACTTCAGTTTGAAAAGCTAACAATGCTGATCCTCTATCAAATTCACTGAGTTGAAAGAATATATGCACATAGGAGTTATAGTGGGTTGTTGAAAGAACAATGCACTTTAGGGGAAAAAAAGAACATGCTTTATGCTAGTAGCAGGTGTATCAAGGTTCGAAGCAGCCTTAGTCAAAACGACCTTGAATTTTTTAAGTAATTTAAGCACTTGTCTTACAAGAAAAATAATGAAGGGAAGAAATTGATTGACCAGATTAAACGAGAAATAGCAGTAATGCAGATTGCAAATCAACCAACCTCCTGCTTCCTAGCTAATAGAATGATATGTACTGAGTGCCTGAAGCCCTGAATCATGAAGGAATCATGCTTGCATAACCAGAGATAATGACAAACACTTCACCTAAAGAAGGAAATGTGTAGATCAACTATATCAAACAACAATTCATGCCACTCCTGCAATGCCCACGCCCAACCACAGCGACTAAGATGGAGACGGGATGGAAGAAGGAAAAGCAAGGAGAAGAAAGAAGAGGCTACTTGCGTGGATGGAACTGATGAAGGAGGAATGCTGCGCCTATGCCGCTGCCGAAGGTAGGGTTGTACTCTTGTGTAAACTATTGGATGTTGCGGAGGATGAGTTCGTGGGTTTGTTTGCTTAGATAATGCATATTACTTCTGTTAGTTGAGAAACATAGGGAAAGGGGAGGCGACGTACTGTTAGTTGAGAAAAACAAGGAAGATTACTTCTGTTAGTGGAGAAAAAACAGGGAAAAGGGTTGAGAAGAAGGGGAAAAAGGAGGCGACGTTCTGTTCGTTAAGAAAAATGAGAATGATTACTTCTATTAGTTGAGAAAAAACAAGGAAAAGGGTTGAGAAAAGGGGGAAAAAGGGATGCGACATTCTATTAGTTAAGAAAAAAGGGAAAGATTACTTCTGTTAGTTAAGAAAAATAGGGAAAAAGGGAGGCGATGTTCCGTTAGTTGAGAAAAGCGGGGAAGATTACTTCTGTTAGTTGAGATAAACAAGGGAAAGGGATGCGACATTCTGTTAGTTGAGAAAAACAAGTAAAAGGGAGGTGATGTTCTGTTAGTTGAGAAAAAGAGCAACGTACCATCACCACAAACATGGCGCGTTCCTCTTCCTCACATGTGTCATGATCATCTTCTGCTCGCTGCTCCGCCACTCGGCTGCCGCATTGCCGGCGCCGGCTCTACCACAGTCGAACATGTCGTCGATCCACTCTGGCTCGACCACCACGATGTGCACCACTATCAGAGCATGCAACAAGCATGCCACATGGTTCTCAACGAGCTTGCCACATGGTTCTTTCCCTAACGGGCTACACGGTGTACGCGACATCAACGACTGGTGCAGCAACACCGAGCGCGTAGAAGCCGTCCTCCATGAGCTCGAGACGGGAGCTCCTTTTGTAGCCCCAATATAGCCAGCAGAGCACGTACTAGTAAACCATGGTGAGGTGGAGCAATGCCAAGACGACTGCAATGTGTGCGTGCTCGCCGACATAGGAAGAGGAGGTTGGAGATTTTGTTTGTTGAGATACCACGAAAATGAAGGATTAGTTTTGTAGGAGGGGAGGATGTGTCACCAACATCACTTGTAGGAGGAGAGGGTGTGACACCACTATTATCACCAACTCGTATTTATAAGATAGTAATAGATTACTCATATTTTGCTATAAGCATGGATGGTTAAAAAATCTGTGCCGGATGTTTTCCTGTGCGAAAAATGATCGTAGACTAGCTAGAACTCGAAATTGACGTGTAATACCATGTGCTTTTATATTCGAGGGACTATTTTTCAAAGTTGACTTCTATGTTTTAACGGATTTGCTAAAGCATAGGTTACTAGAATTTTCTTAAATTTCAGTCACCTTACTTCTTTGTCCTCTCCTAAATCCCCTCATTCTTCTTCCACTCCAACAACATGGAACCTCATCGGAGCCGCGAGGCAGAGGCGCCATCGACGTGGAGCAATGGCGAAGGCGGAGCAGAGATTGCACGACCTCGTCAAATAGGTTAGGGTGGCGAGACGGAGCCTATCGACGCGGTGGTAGCAACAAGGTGGAGCCGAGGCAAGCAAACTTGTCGAAGAGGTTATGGTAGGGTTAGAGGTTCGGGGTAGGGGGACACCAGCGCCATAGAAGAAACACATGCTTTCCGCACCTAGAGGGATGGCCGGGGGGGTGCGCCAGGACCGGCAGTAGCGATGGTTGGGGCAGGACAAGGTGGCGGCCGCAGGCTAGGGAGTCGGCCAATGAGAAGGGTCGGAGAGCGGGTTGACGAGTAGGCGAGGCGGGGGAGAAGGTGGGAGGCGGTGGCACTCGGTGGAGTGAGCGGGCAGCGGCGACGGGTGGTAAGGATGAAGGATGTTAGGATTAGAATAGTGGGTGTAGAGAGAGAGAAGGATGATCTGTTAGATGGAGATTCAATGGCTATAAAGTTAACTAAAATTTTGTCAAAATTTTAGAAACTGTGCACTAGACCCTCCTATTTTTTAAGTGCAAGGCGAACGCGCATTACATCCTGCTCATGTTTGTACGTTCCACTGTACACGTTAGAAATATTGGCAGAGGCACGAGAGTCTCAGTCCCACCCTTTACCACTTAGTAGACATGCTTGTGTACTGCGGTTAAATACGACTTAGAATGGAATGCATGTTGATCCAAACATGGTACTTTTATGATATCGGATAACAACCCATTCATTTTTCAGTTCACTCTTAGATCGAGCGGTGCCACTCCCCCTTCACTGTGCAACGCTCTCGTAGATGTCGCATGGAACCTTTGTCGGGCAGTCCGCAACCTCGTGTCCCCTCTCCTTACATCTGAAACACTTCTTGGCACGATCAACACGTCGTTTTCAGGTGGTCCGTGGCGCTTTAGTGTTGGCAGGCTGAACTGCGTGGTGTGCCGGTGTTGGTTGCGCTTGTTGCACCACTGCCGTAGCCGACGCAGCCTGCCGCAACTCGGCGCCCCGCCTGGGGCGTCGCGACCGTATTCCGGCGCTGGTGTAGTGGTGTGCTACGTTGTGCGTAGCTTGTGGAACTAGTGGCAGCGCATGAGCGTCACCCTGCTGCGGCGCGGGATTTGGTTGGGGTGGCGCCCCGGCCGCGACCGCGGTCTACGCGACATGACCCGCGGCGCGTGGCGGAGGGCCACGGCCCCGGCCCCGGCCCGGTTTCTGCGCATCACCATATCGCCCGCGCCCAGCACCGCTGCCCTGTCCGCCGTTCCCTTGGTCGGAACCCGCCCGAAAAATCCCGCTGGCGTCCATGGAGTGAAGCACGTCGGTGTAGGAGCGTGGACGGATTTTTTTTTATTTAGTGTTTCGCATCCACATGTGAGAAAGCAAGCCCCTTAGGGCAGCCCTAATGCAATGACATTAATATCTAAAATATACTCTCTCTAATGTCAAAAAACATGATGTTTTAGATATAATTTCAGTCAAACTTTTAAATTTTTGACTACTGATATCGTTTTAAATATTTAGATTAAGCACTTGAAAATCATATGCAAGACTTGTCTCGAAAAGTATTTTTATAATATCATAATTTGTTAGGTTCTATATATATATTACAATATAAATTAGTGGTCAAAGTTATATTTTGAAGACCGTGTCAATGTCCAAAATGTCAGGTTTTCGACACTGGAGGGAGTACTAATTATATAAAAATCTAATGTGGCAGACTAATTAAAGAGGAAAGAAGATGATACTATATCTTAAATCAAATACGACTATGATCGTGGAAACCAATAAAAGTTAATGTTAAAATCGATCCCATTGCATCTCTCTTTATAAGATATATGCACAAATAGGCCACAAGGTTATAAATACTACTATTAATCATAAAACATATTAAATGAAAGCTCTTTTAGATACAACACTAAAATAAAAGCCACTAGAAATTTTTTATCTAAAATTTATTTAATGCATATCTTACAATTTAAGATATAACATATTTTGACTGACTTTAAACAGGTTATTACTCCCTCCGATTGAAAATGTAAGTCGTTTTTAACTTTTCGTAGTCTTCAATACAAGACTTTGACTATAATTCTCATCAATAATATGTTATAAAAATAATAAAAGTGCATAGAATGAAAGAATTTTACAAGACGAGTCTAATGACATTATTTTTATAAAATATATTAATGTAATTTTATACTTATTAGTAGTCCAAAGTTTAAAACTTAACACAAAAACTTAACTGTATTAATCTCATGACTACCTACGTATGTGACCAGAGAGAGTAGGATTTTATGCAACAACGGAGACAAATGGGATTACCTCTTTATTGGGTATTTATTGCTCAGCATAGCTTGCGCTAGTCTAGTACACAGTAATAAATGACATGAGATATACCTAGGTAATAGGAATATATAAAGTTGTCTGAAATTTACAAATAAGATGTTTTAAAGAAACAAAAGTTTAAATGTAGAATAAGATAAGCACGCTGTGAGAAAGCCGCATTTCGGTCGGCGGGAGCAGCAGCTAGAGCAAAATTATCGACTTGTTCCGGTACAAACAAACACGACAGAAGAACGCGTGACACACGCCCGGAGCTTAGCAAAGTGCAAGCCAGCGCAGGCCGGCGCACGTCATTGTCTCTACGAGTCCTCGTGCCCAGGCGCCCAGCAAACTCCAGCACCAAGCCCATGCATGCATCATGGACCGCGTCTCCCAGGACCATCCCCGCGGCAGCTTCCTCGCCACATCCTTGCGGTGGTGGCTCACAGCACCTGGTGCACCCAAAACACACGGTTCGACACGACCTCGACAGCAGCGAACCACCCAAAGCAGTCACAGTCCAAGGCCAAGCAACACCGTTTACGCCGCGCCACAGGCAATTAAAGAGGAGGAGGGGGAGAGGGGCGAGCTCGTGGGGCCCACGAGGCTTAGGCTGGCCCCACATATGAATCTATATGGGGAGAGAGGCCGTGGGGCCCGTTCTAGTAGACTACGAGGAGATGGGGCCCACAACATGGGCGTCATGTGGGATGAGGTTCCTGTCGACGTATTGGCCTTGCCTAGCTGTCCATCTGGCATGAGCTGTATGCATTTCCTAAGTTCCGTTTTCTTTTTTCTGTGGGAACTCTTTCTGTGTCTTGTCGACTTTGCACATTCTTCTCCTGATATAGAAACGAAATTCTATAGAAACCACCCCTTTCTCTATGTACTCCACTACTTTATTTTACTTAGCTAAAATAGACCAGGTACGTGGCTAGTGATTGCCAGTTAAAGGGTACACGGAAAATAAACGTTTGTATTTATGTGAGGCTGGCAGAGTAGCAGCGTCATTTCTTGCCCAGGCAAGAAGAGGTGATCCTTTATATCGGCGTGTTATTCCTGGAAATCTCGTACTACTCACTCCCTGCGGAAATATAAGACATATTTTAATTAATTAAAATAAAATTTTGATCAATAATTACTTTGTTAATATATGATTATGTGACACAGAATTGATATTATTAGATTCGTATTCAAAAGTACTTACTTATGATTATGATTGTGTATGACATAAATCATATATTAATTAGTAGAATAATTATTGATCAAAATGTTGTCTTAACCAATCAAAATACGTATTATATTTTTAGAGAAGGGAGTAACTAATAGTTGGTTATGATTCTTTTGGTGAAATCGATGGCACCGAGTATAATTTTGCATCGTCACAATCGGATACATACTTCTGGCTTCTTTGGAATGCAAGATTTTCAAACGCAGAAATAGAAAAAACATAAAAATTAAACATCATGGCTTATGAAATCCTGCAGGAAACGAAAACATAGAAATATGCAAAACCAGCTCTTTTGATGCTTCACGGAAATTTTGCAGGAATTTGAAGAGAGAGAAGGTTCATGCAAAACACAAAGGAAATTTTCCATGAGGTCTAAACTCATGTTAGAATTCCTCTAAAATTCCTATAGATTGAGCCATTTCATACGATTCATATGACCTCATTCCTACGATCTAAAGGGTCTCCATAGAAACAATTCTTATGGATTCAAATCCTACAAATTCTTTTGAAAATCTTTCAATCCAAAAAGCCCTTCATATTTTCCCCCTAGGATTACATTTTAGTACCAATGGCATCGGCAGCAAATGCATGCGCTATAAATTTGTATGGAAAATATGCTCTTAACTCCCGTGAGCTATTACACCACTCCATCTATCGTTGGTTAGTGCTTTGAGATTCACATATTTCATGTGTCTATACTATATAGCATTGTACTCTTCATGATGAATCAATCCACATCTAGCTTGCATTAATCTATTTCTATGCATCCTAGGCAGCGAAAATAAATTACTCCCTTTGATCACAAATGTAAGTCATTTTTGACTTCTCACATTCTTCAATACAAGATTTTGACTATAATTTTCATACATAATATGTTAACAGAATTAATAATAGGTACATCGAATGAAAGAATTTTGCAAGACGAATCTAATGACATTATTTTTATACATTGTATCGATGTATTTTTTTTGCCTATTAGTGGTCAAAATTTTAAAATTTTGACTGCACGCATCCTATGGTAACCTACATTTGAGATCAGAGGGAGTAAATGATGGTCAAATCTAGACCGTACTGACCATGTTCTAGACACGGTGGCACTTTAAAATTAGATTTATTAATAAAATGAAGGTATGCTACAATGAAGCTGATGAAAACATACAATATCAAAGCACAAACTGAAGGTGGATGAAGGGGTGGTATACCATAAGGGGTAGCAAATCAGTTAGATATTTGGGCTTAGTCCATATTAATGATTCCAATAAATTCCAAAGGCCCCATTACATGAGAGGCACCGATTCAACCTTTAGTACCATATTGCTAATGGAAGTAGATGAGCACCAATTTATAACACAGAACAAATCAAACCTCCTTGTAGCATGGGAAAGGGACCACACTCACATGCTCACTCACTCACTCGTCTAGCCCCGCACGCGCATGGCCGAGCGGGGGACTGGGTGCTGTACGAGCGAGCCGGCCCGGGTGTGCTTGGCATGTGCCACCACACTCTAAGAAGTGTTTTCGGCGTGTGGGAGAGTGTGCGGGCACATGTCAGCACACGCATGGGAGGGCAACGGGTGGGAGAATCTCACCTCCCCCCTAGAGCCTATAAAAGGGATGTCTCCCCCTCTCTCACAAGAAACACCCGAGAGTCTTCTCCTCTTATTCTCTCATTCCTCCCTATTGTGCTGAATTGCCTCCAGAGCTACTCCATCCCAAAGCACCGATGTGCACCAGAGTTTGGGAGAGCAGGTCTCCGAAATTATTCGTCTTTGAGGTCCCGGCTAGGAGAGGATGAAAAGGTTTTCGGGAAGCGTCTCTTCATGACTGCTCACTTTGTCTTCCTCTACACCATCCTCTTTGACCAAAAGATATGCCGCTCACACTATATCTATATTGTTATACTTATTCTATGACATGCTCTTACATATATATGATTTAGATATGAGTTATACTTATTTACTACTTATATTCATGTCTAGTATGTATGTGGTATATACTATCATTGTCCATGTGTTTAATATTGTCATGAATCATGTTGGAATTAAAAAAACCAAAAGTGATAACTATTCCAACAATCTAAAAACCTTATTTTAGGCACTTGGGTTTTAAGATGGCTGATTTTGCTGATGCACTGAAACCGGACAAGTTTTCTGGAGTGCATTTCAAGAGATGGCAAATCAAAACCACTCTGTGGCTTACCGCTATAAACATGTACTGAATCGCGGCTGATAAGCCTAAAGGGAACCTTACTCCTGAAAAGGGAAGGCATTCGAGGAGGTCACCACACTCTTTGTTGGTGCCATTCTTAGCATACTTGTAGACCGGTTCATGCACATGATAGACGCAAAGGAACTATGGGATGCACTCGAAGCTAAGTTTGGTGCATCGGGCGCTAGTAGTGAGTTGTATATCATGGAGCAATAGTATGACTACAAAATGGTCGACAACCATTCTGTGGTCGAGCAGGCTCATAAGATACTATTCATAGTGAAGGAAATCGAACTCCTTTAGTGTGCATTATCCGACAAGTTTGTGGCAGGGGCATTATTGCCAAGTTGTCTTCGTCACAGAGAATTTTTGCCACATCTCTGAAATACAAAAGATAAGAGATTTCTATTGAAAATTTTATTGCATCTATTGATGTTGAGGAGAAAACTCAGGCTAAAGATGTGCACCCAAAGGTAGGCAAGGGACAGTTCAGCGCCAATGTGATGCAACAACCTAGTCATGGTAAGTTCAAAGGAAAAAAGAACGTCACTTAGACCACCAACTTTAAGAAGAAGAAGACAAACAAAGGTGATAGCCATTTCTTTGTATGTGGCAAGACTAGCCATTGGGTCAAGGACTACAAGAACCGCAAAAGACGAAAGGGTTAGCAAGGAGAGACCTCCAAATCTGTCAACATGACTATTGTCAATAACAGAGAAGAGACATCACTTATGGTGATTTATCTATTGTTCTCTTGGTTAGTGAGTCTACTGATTGGTGGATTGACACTACAACCAATATTCATGTGTGTGTTGATATCTTGTTGTTCTCTTCTTATCAGACCATTCAGGCTTCTTCAATCCTGATGGAGAATGGGTCACATGCTTCTGTTCATGGTGTTGGCACGGTAGATTTGAAGTTTACTTCGAGAAAGATCGTGCAACCGAGGAACATGCAACATTGTCCCTTTCAATCAATAAGAACCTTGTCGGCAGGTCCCTTCTTTGTAGAGATGGGTTTAGTTGGTGTTTGAATCCAACAAAGTAGTTGTGTCAACATATGGACTATTTGTTGGGAAGGGCTATGAGTGTGGAGGCTTGTTCCTTTTTCTCTTTCCTCTTTATGCAATAGAGTTGTAAACCATATTTGTTACAATGCACATGGCGGTGAGGCAAATGTGTGGCACTCCCAATTATGCCACATAAATTTTGGTTGCATGTCTCGGCCTTCGAATATGAGTTTAATTCCAAAATTTTCAATAGTCAAAGGTTTGAAGTGTCAAGCTGGTGTGCAAGCAAAATTACTTCGTAAACCTCATAAGGTCGCAGAGAAAATAAACTTGGCACCGTTGGAACTTATACACACTGATCTCTGTGAGATGAATGGTGTGCTGACTAAGAGTGGAACGACATTTTTTATAACCTTAACCTTTTGAAAACCAAAGATGAGGCTCTAGACTACTTTAAATTCTATAAGGTAGAAGTTGAGAATCAACTTGTCCGAAAGATCAAAAGAGTTACTTTAGATCATGGAGGAGAATACTTCTCAAATTAGTTCAATTTGCTCTGTGAGGAGTATGAAATCAACCATGAAAGGATGCCTCCCTATTTATCCCAGTCAAACGGGGTTGCCGAAAAGAAGAATTGCACATTGACTGACATGGTTATTGCCTTGTTGCTTGTTGGACACTACTAGATTATCAAAGATATGGTGGGGGATGCTCTATTAATCACGTATCGTGTCCTAAATAGAGTCCTCACTAAGAGCAAATAGATAACCATCGTATGAGGATTAGGAAGGAAGCAAGCCATCACTTTCTTACTTGCGCACGTGGGGGTGCTTAGCAAATGTCAACGTACCAATGACTAAGAAGCGCAAACTTGGAACTAAAACTGTTGATTGTGTCTTTCTAGGATATGCTCACCGAAGCATTGCTTACAGGTTTCTAGTAGTCAAATCTGAGGTATTCGATATGCAACATGCGTGTTAATACAATAATGGAGTCTAAGGATGCTATGTTCTGTGAGAACATCTTCCTCATGCGGGATATGCATAGCACCACCATCTCTATTGAACATCTTGAACAAACTCACAATCAAACTCCTGAGGATGATGACAGTGAAGCTCCTAGGAGGAGCAAGAGACAAAGGACCACCAAATCCTTTAGTGATAATTTCACTGTATACCTTGTAGATGATACTCCTAAGACTATTTCAGAAGCGTATGCATCTCTTGATACAGACGACTAGAAGGAAGCAGTCTGTTGCAAAATGGACTCCATTCTCGCTAATATACCTTGGGAAATCATAGATCATCCTTATGGGTGTAAACTTGTAGGTTATAAATGGGTGTTTAAGAAGAATTTTAGGCCTATGGTACTGTTGAAAAGTAGAAGGCTCGGCTTATGGCCAAGGGTTATACCTAAGAGAAAGGTGAAGACTTCTTTGATATTTACTCACATGTTGCAAGATTGGCTACTATACGAGAGATTATACTTCTGCAATGTCATTATGTGGAAAATGCCTCGAGCCACTTTGCCTACACAGATAGCTTCCAACACCTTATGATCATAGTCTAATACTTCGAAAGAATAAAAGTATCACTAAAGATCAATTAAGATACTCCCAAATAATTGAGTCACTCATGTACTTATCCAGTACAACAAGGCCTGATATCTCATTCGTTGTGAGTAATTTAAGCCGATTTTACATCCAATTCGGGAAATGATCATTAGCGTGCCCTTAAAAGGGTAATGAGCTACCTAAAAGATAATATGAGTTATAGAATTCACTATTTCGAGTACCTAGACAGTAGGAGAGTGTCCTATTGCGATTAAATGAAAAGAATACAGAGTTTATGTCACAGGTTGAACGAAAAAAACGAGAGTATAAATAATGATCCGATCATTCTTTAAATTATTTCTTGAGTTTAGGCTTGACTGGTTGCATAACAATATGGATCTCCTGAGTGAAATACTGCTTCCATGTTTCAAAGGTCGGATGTTCTAATACTGCTAAGTTAGAATTTTCTTCAAAATGCTTCACTAGCATGCCTGATGGTACCGTCGAATAGCTCTCTGTAGTATACGGATTAAATCTTAAGCATTGAAACGCTAACCACCAGTATTAATTTCTACCTAGTTCTATTTTCTAGATAACTGCTGCATGCAATGGCAAGTAAGTATAGCATAATAAAAACTCAAAACTAGGAGTCAAAAATCATGGAACCTCGCGCTAGGCCACAGAAGCTCTGCAGCTCACCCCGAGATGGAACGGGCAAAATTTACTCAAATCTGAGACGCACATGAAAAGTGCCTTTATCACTGGTTCTCCCCCGGGAAACTGCTATCATGTGGGGGTAGGTAGTGATGCAGGGGCATTTTTTGCGGTATAGGTTGCATGTGCCCTTGAAATGATTATATCCGCTCTCTATTATTCGGTCGCTCTATCCTTGGAAGCAGCACCCGCGTGTCAGAGACAGCAGCGTGAAGGCGCCGTTCAAGGAGTGAGCGTAGCTGCGGACTCGCGGGCGGCTGCGTTCCGCTCCTCAAGAAACAGAGAGAGAGAAAAAAAGGCTCGCCACCAACTCCCGTCTACCGCGGGCAGCGCGAGCGCAACGGACGGAACTGGCTGCGGCACGTCGGAGTTGCACCCGGAGAAGTGATATCTCGGGCTCTTTACATGCATCCAGTTTGGATGATCTCCCAGCTTGTGGCTTGCAATTGCACGCCACAAGCATCCAAAGCTGCACCAGTCGGCGAGTGGCCGTGGGTGCTGCTTCCACCAGTGAGCGAGCGTGTCCAGGGTCAAAACAAAACAAAAATGTTTCTGTCCCAACTCCCAAGCTATCCGTCGCCGAAGAAGAGCCAAAACACGAAACGAACTGCCCACTTCGTACTCTGTTTTATTACTACCGGACGGACGCCCAGAGAAAAGACAGCGCGTCCAATCACAGGAGCGTAAGATGTGTGCCGCGGCGGCCGGCGGGCGGGGACTTATGAGCCGTACGATCCCAACAACATGCGATCTTTCGTTCTTTTCCTCAAACAATTTTAAGGCCCTGTTTGGGAGGCTTGAAATTTTTTACATTTGTAAACAGTTTACACTTGTAAAATACTTGGCACCATAAATACCCTTGTATACAAGTGTAATTTAAATCCCTGTTTGGAAGACTTGTAAATATATACCCTTGTAAACAGTGTCTAAGGTTAACTCTGCACTTAAGCTTGGGTTTAACTCTGCACGCACGAGCCAAACAGCTCATTCTTGTCACGGTCTTTTTATTGCTGAAATTGGCAGTGATAGAATACACGGATTGACATTTTCACAAGCTCTCGGTTCTTCCCAACCCCCAAATCCCCACGACATCTTCGTCCTCCTGCTCTCCGGCTCTTCCTCACCCATATCGCCCTCTCCCAACACCAGCGCCCTCCATCGCCCTCCCAGCAACAGCACCAGAATCCTCCGCCGCAAGAGCCACCCGCAGCTCGCCGCTCACACGCTTTAGGTCGCGGTCGTACCAGCCTCTTGGCTTCGCGTTTGCGGCAGGGGCACTGGTCTTGAGCCTCTGCACCGTCTCCTATAGCGACGGATCTCGAGCCCGGCTGCTCAGCTCAGCCCGGAGACCAGAGGCATCCAGCACCGGGTCTGGAGGATGACCACGAACGACATGGCGTCCACCGGGAGGAAGAGGCAGGAGGCGCCGGATCTGGAGACCACGGCAGTGCGGGACAAGATGAATTTAGATCCGGGCCGGATGGTAGGGAGGGAGGTGGGCGACGCGGCGGCGCGGGAAGGGGGAGGGGCATGCCAGCTCGACGAAGACCAGAAGGGGGGAGGGGCATACCTCCAGACGGTGGCGGCCGTGGGTTTGCCGGGGATGAGCTCGGGGCTGTGACGGACAAGCTGCGGCGCGGCAGTGATGGACGCAGCAGCTGCTCCAGCGCCCGGGCTCCGACGAACTGCTTCTGGCCGGGCTCCGAGGACGCGCGACCGCTGGAGGGAGTTGAAGCTTCCGAGCTCGGCCGTTGCGGGATGCAGAACCGGAGGAAGCGGGGCTCGGCGGTCTCCTTCCTCGCGCGCGGCGGCGGACTTCCTCGCGCGCGGCGGCGGCCTTCCTCGCGCGGCGGCGGTCGCCTTCCTCGCGTGGCCGGCGTCGCCTTTCTCGCGGCGGCGGCCCGATCTCGGTGGCGAGCAGGCTTCCTCTCGCGCCCGATGTTTCTCGGATTAGAAAACGGACCAGCGGAGCAGTGTGTTTTTTTTACGGGTGTAAATGGGAAAACGACGGAAACGGGCCGGCCCAATATCGAGAATCCAAACAGTGTTTTTCGGCCCGGTCGTTTTTTCTTCGTGGGCTGTAAATTACAGGGGTATTTGGGCAAATACCAGGCTTTCAAACAGGGCCTAAGAGGTCCCCATATGAGATCTGCGTCGTGAAACATAGATTACTGTCACCGGCCGGCAGACTCCGGCGCGGGCACGTATTTGTTTCTGTCACATCTAGGCCATTTTATTATGGGAGTATTTGTGGAGTGTGGACTATGCAGTGTATATTACAAGTAATACATCTTCCATTTAAAAATTTGGAAAGTTTCATAGATGTACAACATATATAACTAACGTGCACGCTTCCAAAAAATTCATGTAAAAATATAATTATTTTTGAACTTAAAAAAACAACAGACTTATTCACATGTTGGTATCATATACTAGTCATTCAAGCAAAAGTATAATTATTTTTGAACTTAAAAGGAAGAACAAACTTGTGCACATGTTGGTATTATATACTAGTCATTTGTCTCTTATCTAGCAGAGTGTCTCGTGCAAGTGTGCAGAAAAACAACTTTAGTCATCTTTAGTATTTTGAATTCACATAGGTATACATTATTACGCTATTTGCAAGAACATCAAGTTACCTCAAGTTGGGTTGATCATACATGATATTAGATTAATACGCATAATTAAAGTTTGAATCGTAATACGCATAATTAAAGTTTGAATCGTATGGAGCCGGTTGGTAGGTTGTACGTGTGTCAACAGCGGATAATGTTTAGGCATAGTTATGAATATCTATCGACTGTGGTCCATAAATAATACAGGTCCGTTAGATCAATGGCCAAATGATGTTTATGTGCAATTATGAAAATTTATCGAGTGTAATTTGTTTAGGTACAATTATAATGATCTATCAACTTTAATTTATTTAGTTACAATTATGATGATCTACCCAAAAAATGCATTTAATCATCTTTACCTTTTTGAATTCACATAGGTATATATTATTATATTATTTGCAAGAACATCAACTTATCGCTGGTTGTGTTGATTGTAAATGATATTAGATCAATATGCATAGTTAAGGTTCAAATCATGTGACAGCCGGTTGGTAATTTGCACGTGTGTCAATGACGGATAATGTTGTTATGAAGATCTATCGATTGTGATATATAAATAATAAAGGTCCATCAGATCAATGATCAGATAATGTTTATGTGCAGTTATGAAAATTTATCGGCTGTGATCTATTTAGGTACAATTATGAAGATCTATTGGCTATGATATATTTAGGTACAATTATGAAGATATATCAGTTGTGATTTGGTTAGGTACAATTATGATGATCTATCGACTATGATTCCACCAGACCAATGACCGGATGATGTTTATGTGCATTTGTAAAAAATTATTGGTTGTAATCTGTTAAGTACAATACAAAAATATGTTGGTTATGATATATTTATGTACAATTATAAAGATCTATCAGTTGTCATATATTTATGTATGTTATGACAATCCATCGGTTGTGATATGTTGAGATACAGTTATGAAGATCTGATGATTGTGATTTGGTTAGATACAATTATGTTGATCTATTAGCTATGATTTGTTAAAGTATAGTTATGAATATCTATTGGTTATGGTATACTAACAAAAAGAGTCTCCATGAAATTAATGGTTAGATATTTTACTTTTTTAAAGAAATTTCTAACATATCTATCTTTTTTCTGGTTAATCTGTATGTACTTTTAATATATAATACATATACATATGCGAACTAACAGTTTTGCATAAGGTTAGCATTTGCTATTTGTCAGTCAACTGCTTTTTTTGTTCATCATAGTCTATTGTCTTTTTCAACCTCATGAGCTCGCCGAAGCGTTTAGGGTCACCAGGCGGAGCTGCGGGCGATGGGGAGCGGCGACTGTGGTGAAGCCAAGGGAGGAGACCTCGTCAAAGTTAGGGGTTAGGGTTAGGTGTTATTAGGGTAGGGAAATTCACCAGAACGGAGGGCTTTAGAGGAAGGCTTGATCCAGCGGTGGTCGTCGTCGGACATGATGAGCTGGAGGCGGCGACAACGTGAAAGCAGTGACACTAATAGAGGCGAGGTTAAATTGGGAGGTAGATAAGTGTGGTGAAAAATTTGACTGCGGTTAGAAGAAAAAACAGGTAATTACCGTGCAGCGGACCCATATGTAATACAGGTAATTACCGTGCAGCGGACCCATGTGTAATAGTATCTTGTATATACATAATTTATCACGGTTTTCTTAATCTTGGGTACATGCCCTTGAAATGAATTGCTCGATGCAACTAGCCCCGGAAAATCAGTGGTAACTAAGAGAGATTTTATTGATCAGAAAAAGCCACATTAGACTCCTCACATATCAAATGTGAGGCAAAGTCAGAATAAGAATCCAGCCGCAGGGCGGTATGAGATTCAGCCTACCATACTTAGCTAACTCATGAGTCACGACTAATTCTGTTATGACCCTGTTGAATCTTCTTAAGCACAATCTCTCTCTTCCTCACATGAGCATCAGCTCCACTTCTGCAACCAGGTTCGTTTATCTCCACGGATAACTTCAATTGCATAGCATCAAGGCACAAAAGAAATCACTCCACGATCCATGTGCTTTATCTAGTCTTTTATGGAAGTAAATGAATTTAGGTCAAGAATTCATGAGCTCGTAGCTTACAAATTGAAATAACCATTGCTACTCCCTCCAGCTAAAAATATTTAGCCGTTAAGGTCCACTTAACATTGCTCTTCAAGCGTGACTTATAACTTCGAGAGACCGATCTATTTATCCAAATCAAAACACTCGTTACTTCACCATGTCAGTACCCCTTCTCCCTAAAACAAAATGCATAACCTCTAGTTCCTTTTTAGGAGACATCACCACCTCCAAAAGATAACTAGTTTTCTGGAGAGGGTACAGGGCAGTCATTTATTTCAACCATACTAGTGGTTTTAGGAGCAAAAAATTATATATATATATATATATATATATATATATATATATATATATATATATATATAGATGAGCTAATCTACAGCTGAGAGCAGAATAACTATTCTGCGCGCTGGCCAACCGACCGAGCCAGCCAGCCCCCGCCACGCCCCACCTTTTCACCACTGACCGTAAAACTATTCAGTAGATATAGTAAATCCATCGAACTATATTACTGTCGAACAGATCCCTCACAGTCACGTAACTTCGCATGTAAAATACGGTAATTTTATGTCTTTCGAGTAGTAAAACAACATGTGTCAGCGTAAAACTCAGGACTGTAGTAATTTTTGTATAAAGCGTGTCGCAAAATTATGATTATATGTACACGATATTATGATCTCGCGGCCATCATTTTACTGCATGTCTGGTCGTTCTATACTAGAAAGGAAATATTTCTTCCATTTGTTCACAATCACTTGTGTAGCCCAGTTGGTTAGTAGAGAAGAGCAACGTGCGTGAGGTCCAGGGTTCAAATCCCGCCTTGTCCTTATTTTTTCAACTAAAACGGATTAGGGGAATATTTCTTCTATAATGAAAATATTTCTTCTGTTTATTCACAGTCATTTGCATAGTCTAGTTGGTTAGAAGAGAAGAGTAACATGTATCAGGTCCACGGTTCGAATCTCACCACCTCATTATTTATTATTCAATTATAAAACGGACTGCGCGTGACTTAGAATTTTTTTACTGTCAAGATGTGCGTGAGATAGTAAAGTTGTGTATAGGATGTCGTAAAATCTATCACAAAAGGTAGTAGAAAGTTGCTAAACTCAGAAGGTTTTCACAGTCGAGATGCACGCGAGGCAGTAAAGTTGTGTATAAGATATCGTAAAATCTATCGCAAAATGTAGTAATTCTGAGTCACGCTAAAATCTCAGCAGTAAAATCCCGTCTGAAAATTACTATTTGATAGACATAAAATTATTGTCCCGCGTGGCTGGCTCGGTCTGGCGCGTTTCAGCCGGAGCGCAGAATAAGCTATTCTGCGCTCACGCTCATATTAGCGCTGCCGTATATATATATATATATATATATATATATATATATTTTGCCGGTACCAGGCAGGTGCCCACCTGGACGATGGCTCTGCAAAATTTTTTTAGACGATGGCTCTGCCTCTAGGGATATTGAGGATGCGTTCGATATTATGGTAGATGATGATAATTTCTTTAAGTTAAATCATTTTTATATATTTTGTTATTTGTTTATCTGTTTTTAATTTGATTCTCATAAAAGAGTTCAAAGTTGTGTCCTCGCTAACAGGAAAATATTATAAATATATTTGTGTGGTAAGTATAGTGCTTTTATTTTTATATTTTAGTAGTCGGTGAGATTATAATTTTATGATGTCAACTTTTATGTGACAGTTTATTAAATAAGTTTAGCACATTACGGTCAAAGAAAAAGTGCTTTTAACCAATCTAGATCTCAATGATAAAGTCATCAATAAGAAGTGTGTTATACCTAATAAGTAAAGAAATATTATATCTTTCATGTTTCACCGGTGTATTGTCGCCGTAAAACTGCACCAGTATATGGACATTCTCACTTGACCAATTTCGCGGAAAAATGCCAGCCCACTAGGCTCAAGCTTTCCGTTTAGAAATTAATAGTGTTTCGAATTTGAGCAGTCAAATTTTCTTAATTTGACCACTAGTATATAAATAACTATTTAGATTAATCATATGAAGACAATACCATTGTTAAGATAAAGCACTTTTGAAATATAATATTTTATAATATTAACTTATGTATTACTCGTGGTCAAAGTCCTTTTTTACAAACTTATTCATGATGTATATTCTTGAAAATGGGAGTACTTCGGGATGATAATGATATATTTACCAAATGGAAACACATGCAACCTCACCTTCTCATCATTTTCTTTCTTCCCCTTAAAAATTACGCAACCTCTATTTTCTTATTTCGTGCACTCCTAGAAAATGTCGAAAAATGCTGGATAAGGAGAGGGGAAAAAAATTGAAGAAATGGATACTATCTTTTTTTGGGGTAAGTATCGTAAGTGCAAGCAGGAAGATCACACTTTCTTGACCACCTTCCCCCGCTGCTGCCACCTTCTCCTGTTGGCCTCATGACACAGCTCAGCAGCGTCATCTCCCCAGTCTCCATTTCTTTTGTCTCTCTCGCGGTGTTAAAATCCCAACTCGGCCGCCGTACGCGCATTGCGCCCTCCCTTCCTTCCGACCACCTACCTCCTCCTGGCTCCTCGCCTCGCCCCTTCTCCTCCTCTCTCTTCCCTGCTCGGGGCGTTCGTGGAGGGGCTCTGCAGCTAGTGTTTCTTGGAACTACTGCTTCTGCTGGTGATCAGCAATGGGGAGGAGCGGCTATGACTGCTCCGTTCTTGGGTCATCGCTGCTGCTGCTACTGCTGTCGCTGGGCTCGGCCGCTGCGCAGAAGGGCTCAACCTGGAAGACCCTGAGTGGTATACGCACTGCGGCTCCCTGCGTTTCTTGATTCGTTGCTTAGTATGTGGATATGTGCGTGTGCGATCTGATTCTGATCTGGGTTTGGTTTCTTCGCGATTTTAGTTCAAAAGTTCATGTTTTGCTTGTGATTTTGATTCGGTTTCGCTGTATGGGTTGGATCTCTAGGATTAGTGAGGTGAGTGCCATTTTTGCTCAAGCTTCTATTTTTTCTTCAACGAAATGGTCTTGCTAATGTTTCAGCGCTGTTTGGGAGACTAGATTCTGATTGGAAGCTTGGGGCCGGCCATGAGGCTTCCCTTTTTCCTTTGTAGAAAAATGGTACGGTCGGCAGTAGCCTTTACAGCTGAATGCCATTTGGTTAGGATACGACAGCAACATCTTTGTAATTAATTTAGATAACATGCTCTAGAAGTCTATTCTTATTTGCTTCTTTGGGCTAGAGATTAGCTTAAAACACTAGCTGTAAGCATTACTGTTCATCAATTGCTTATGGAGCAGGGGATTATTTGTTGTGAGAATTGGAGTGAACCGATTCAGTGCATATGAATTTCGAGGAGTAATTTCCTTCTTAATGCATTAAATAGAATGGTCGATCACTCGGTTGTCATGCATGTTAACTGATTGTATGCCAGTCTGATAGTTTTGGTTATGGAGTTCCTGCTGTGGCAATGCACTTAGGATCCACTATACCTCGCCGTCCTCAAGCCTAACAATCATCTCATTGTTTCAGGCAATCCTCCGGCAGTCATCGCTAAGGGCGGGTTCTCAGGCCTATTTCCCGACTCCAGTGACAGTGCTTATCTGTTTGCTGCTAATCTCGACTCAGCCGTGTGGTGCGATATTCGGTTAACCAAGGATAGCGTTGGTATCTGCCTTCCGGATATAAACATGGATAACTGCACAAGCATATCCAGTTCTTTCCCACAGGGGAAGAAAACCTACCGTGTTAATGGTGTATCTATGATGGGATGGTTCTCTGTGGACTATAAGAACACTGAGCTGAGCAATGTAACATGTAGTGCAATTGCAATTCTGTAGTTTAGTAATGTTTTCAGCATTTTGATCATCTGAAGCAGTAATTGTTCTAGTGTATTGAAAGGAAAAATGGCCAAATATCTCTTCATTGCATCTTTCTGTTACTTGATTAATGTAGTTGCTTTTGCTTGTCTAACCCATTTTAATATTTACAGTGACACAACCAATCTCATCTCGTATACATAGATATGATGGAACCTTCCCAATAATTCCTGTTGAAGCTGTACTGTCGCAATACAAGGTCCCTGCTGTTTGGCTAAATGCGCAGGTACATCTAAAACTTTGATTACTTTCAGTGAACTACAAATTAGGTGATTCTGCTCTTACGGTTTATCTTGTTTGTGGAAATTTCAGCATGACAGTTTTTACAGCCAGTTTAATCTGAGCATGAGAAGCTATATCCTGTCTGTATCAAAACTCTACCCTGTTGACTACATCTCATCGCCTGAAGTGAACCTCCTCAACAGCTTACTTGGAAGAGTTAGCAAGAAGACAAAGCTTGTGTTCCGCTTTCTTGATGAAGGCACTGTTGAGCCATCTACAAATCAGACATATGGCTCAATGCTGAAAAATCTAACATTCGTCAAGACTATTGCATCTGGAATACTTGTTCCCAAACACTATATCTGGCCTGTTACGGCAGATAATTATCTGAAACCATATACTTCAGTCGTTGATGATGCTCATAAAGCAGGATTAGAAATTTATGCTGCTGATTTTGCCAATGACTTTACGTTCAGCTACAACTACAGCTATGATCCATTAGCAGAATATCTTAGCTTCATCGATAACGGCGCTTTCTCTGTTGATGGTGTCTTGACTGATTTCCCTATTACTCCTTCAGCGGCGATTGGTGAGTCCACCATCTATCATTTCTTCACGATGCCGTAAATGTTCCTTCAACAAACTAATGCATCCAAGCTGGTCACTTGGTCAGGATGGTCTTACATCTAGTATTAACTCTGTCCGGATCATGGAAATAATCCACTTCGCAACCTTTTGCATTTATAAATTTGAAGAAGTTGGAAAATGTAGTATGGATCATGGCCTTGAGAAGTTTTATATGTTGTTCCTGCAGGTTGCTTTCATAACCTGAACAACAGCAAGACAAATCATGGTACGCCTGCTTCGTTTGTTCATCCATTCTTAACTCCCCAGTTTAGTACTGTTATTGAACTTCAGCCTTCACATTTACACTGCAGAGAATCCTCTAGTTATCTCCCACAATGGTGCTAGTGGTGACTACCCAGATTGCACTGACCTAGCTTATCAAAAGGCAGTTGCTGATGGTGCAGATGTCATCGACTGTCCTGTTCAAGTGACCAAAGATGGCATACCAATATGCATGAGTTCCATTGACCTAAAGGATGTTACAACTGTTGCAACTTCACAATTTGCTTCTCAAGCGGTTGTCATAGAAGATATTAAGGCTGACGCTGGAATCTATACCTTCAACCTCACTTGGGAGGATATTGCAAAGAACCTGAAGCGTAAGTCAATTGAACTCTTTTTTGGTAAATCTGAATTTTGTATTCCTGTGCAGATTAGAAACGCTTTAGTAGACATTATGTATGTATGTATGGTTAGCCAAGTCATTTCATTGTTGTACAATTAACCAACTGGTGAACAATTCATGGTCCGTCTACGAAGTTTCTTGCAATCTCGTCAATCATTTATTTCAAGACTAACATTTTCATATTTACAGCTATGATATCAAACCCAATGAACAAGTTCAACCTTTTAAGAAATCCCAGAAACAGGAATGTAGGAAACTTCATGACATTATCAGACTTTTGGTCTTTGCAAAAGGAAAGGATTTGTCAGGAATCATGATCAGTGTAGAGGTAAGCATTTAATAATATGCAAAGGGGAAGTATATAGTGCAAACCCTTATTTGAGTGATATTGTGCTAACTCACAGTGTTGGCTTTTGGACGAGGCTTGGATGTACTGCTCCGTATTTCTTATTGAGCTGACTAGCATAATACACCTTTATTCTGGAGTTGTATCGAGTCCTGGTAGGGCTTACTTCAGTCTTGGTTTACTTCCCTTTTGAATTTTTGCAGCATGCTGCATTCATGGCAGAGAAACTTGGGTTTGGTATGGTAGATGCAGTGATCAAAGCTCTTGATGACTCTGGCTACAGCAAACAGACTGCCCAGAAAGTTATGATTCAGTCAGCGAACAGCTCAATTCTAGTGAAGTTCAAGCAGCAAACCAAGTATAACCTTGTCTATATGATCGACGAAGATGTCAAAGATGCTGCACCTTCCTCGCTTGCAGATATTAAGAAGTTTGCTAATGCTTTTTCCGTTAGCACCCAGTCCATTTACCCAGAGACCAACAATTTTTTGATAAACCAGACCAACCCTCTTGTCAAGTCCCTGCAGTCTGCTGGCCTTCCAGTTTACGTTTATCTGCTGAGGAACGAGTTTGTTTCTCAACCATACGACTTCTTCTCAGACGCCACGGTACAGATCAATGCATATGTGCAGAAAGGGGGAGGTGGAGGTGGAGTGGATGGGGTCATCACTGATTTCCCTGGGACAGCTCACAGATACAAATGTACGTTCTTGATAACATTTGCATGTAGTACTGTATCCTTTCTTAACCAGTTCTCGATGAATTATTTGCTCACGGCACATCTTGAATTTTATTTGTGCAGTGAACTCCTGCATGAACAAGGGAAACAACACGCCACTCTTCTTGCAGCCTCCTGAGCGTGGTGGCCTTCTTGGGCTCATCGTTGAATCTGCACAGCCACCAGCACTGGCCCCGATGCCGATCTTGACAGACTCCGACGTGGCAGAACCTCCCCTACCTCCTGTCAGCAACACCACAACTCCAGCGCCCTCCCAAGCCACCATCAGAGTGCGGATCGATGTCCCGATCCTTGTCACGCTGCTAATGCTATGCGCTTCTCTCCTGATCTGAGGATACTGTTGCACGTGCAACATGGCGCGTTGGAGCTCCCAGGATTCTCATCGAGCTACCAGTAGTTATTCTTTTTACCACTTCTATGTAGCGATTCTTTTTTCTTTGGCTGTATTTGGGGGTGATGCGTGTTCAACTTGATACCTTGACGGTGGCACTTCTGTGGGCCGTCCCTAGTTACATTCTGGTAAATATGTATGGCGCAATGCATTGTTCCAGCCTTTGAATTCAGATTATTACAGAGAGATATCTCATTGTTTCCATTCTACTCCCAAGAATCTGGGTCATCATCATTCTGTTCTGAAATCTGTACTGATGTGAATTATTTTTTCATCTGAAATGCGAGTTAATCACGCCTCAATTTACAGGTTCTCAGATTTGTTTTGTGCTCACCCAGACTCATGTGAGAACCGAGAGCACCGCCTAAGCAGCCGTCCGATTAACATCTGACGGTTGGGCGCTATCAATGCGTCTATAACCGTCAGTTGCGCGTGTGGCCACAGCTGCCGCAGCCGGTTCGTCTCCCTGTCGCCGCCCAATGGCGTCTGCCTCTACGCCGGCGACGCCCAGGACCGTGGCGCGGCCGGCGGGGAGGTACGCGGTGTACATCGCGGCCGTGCCGCTGCGGGGGCCCCAGGGCCCGGCCCAGGCCCTGATGTCGGCGGACTACTCGCTGGACCTCTGGGACCTTCAGCACTTCATTGTGCTCCTCCGGCCCGTACCCAGGTGAGGCCAGCCCAAATCCACCCGCTCCTTGCCTCTCCACCATGTCTGGGCTGCAGGCGGCGTTGGTCTTCGATTTCCAGCCTCGAGACCCCCGAGGATGTTCTTGCCGCGTTCTTGGTGCTGTCGCGGAGCAAAATACCCGGTGATCTGTGGAGAGTTAGAGCATTGGAAGAAATCGTCGCGCATGTAACGAGCACTGACTCATGTATCTGCGACAATGGGTAGGAATGGTTCGGAGAAGAACGCTGCGGAGGATTCCGGACAGGAGGAGCTGGTTCGTCGGGCTCTGCGACGGCGACGCGGCCGAGAGGTTCAGCGAGCAGTGGCCGACCCACCTGGTCGTCGGCGAGCACGACTGTCGGGACTACACCAACGGTTGGTAGAATAATTACCAGCTTCCCGTGTGCCAGTTACACTATTACACATTGTGAACTGGTGATCGTGTGAACCTATCTCAATCGTTTGTTTCTCTCCATGATCGCAAGGTCTTCTTGAAATCCTGAGGGGAGAAAAACGTGTCCTGGATTCGCTCAGGTCAGCTGCCAATGAGGCGGCACGGCACCATGGTGCGGGTAGTTTCTTCTTTCTGTCTCCTTACGTTTTAGTGGTGCACTTATATTGTTTAGTGAATCTTGCTCGAGATATCATTTGAAATAGAGCTTGTGATGTAATTGTTACGTATGAGTATATGATTAGTTTAAGTCGATTCACTTGCTGTTCAACATGGTCTCTCTGACAGAGATGCAGGCAATTTTACTATTCCTGAAATAAGTTGTCGCCTTACTTTGCAGATGGGTGATCTATCAGAATGTGGACTCCTATGGTCGTTCTGTGGTTTCTCATCGTGGACCAAATTACCACATGCAACTGCAAGTGAAACTTTAAAACCTTCTCTTACGAAGGCGTAAAGAAGAAAGGAAGACACTTTCTGGTATTCCCTGGCTGAAGCTTCAAGCAAAAGTATCAATATTTATCCATGTAATCAGGTGATGTTTGCTGAACTTAGAGTGTCGGTTCAATTTAGATGGCTTTAGCAAGCACAGAAAATTTTCCTGAATTCTGTTTATCAAGCGAGAATTTTTTAATAATAGTTTGTTTCGCGTACCTGCCAAAAAATCACAGTGAATTTTAACTAGCAAATAGGACAGAAAAACAATGATACCCTATGGCACTATGTGGACAATGCTCACCATGTAGATGGATTTAGTAAACAAAGAAAAACTTCTGAATTCTGTTTACCAAATGAGGCGTCGTCGATCGAGAGGTGATCTCTGCAATTCTCCTCCATCGGAAGTGGCGATTGTATTGCGTCATCCACGACGACTAAAGCTTAAACTTTTCTGTAGCTATCTCCCTGCTGACCCTCACGCCCAATGCCCCTCAAAGAATTGCAAGTTGCACGGATGGTGTCTTAGGACATGATCATCATCTGCCGTTGTTGGCCACCTTTGGCCCACCCCCTCAACTTCAATTCCAAGAAACAACTTGCACTGCAATGCCGACTGGCGATCGCTGACTACTTTCGACATGATGACTGAGACAGAAGGGAGGTATCTAGGGGTTGACTATCTCCATTATCTTTATATGAAGCCTGACAGGAGGAGGCAAGGCCCATTGGTCTTTATCGAGATCTTGTCAAACCAGGGGTTATACATCACCAACTTAACATGACCAGGTAATCTGCAGTGACATTGCATCCATGATGGATGGTGCCCCTACCTACACTGGACTGGCCCTTGTCAAGAATGTAGCAACTCATTACCAGCAATCAATTAGGGATATGCATGCAACAGTGGGGGCAGAACCCGTGTTTAGCTGGCCACCAAATCCTGATCCGCACCATGCTTTTACTTTCTGTCTGTAGCCAGCTGCACAATTCCAGCATCTTCTGTTGGTTAATATTTCAGCTGCACTATCTAAGCTAACACTATAGAGTCAAGACTGTACAACTATAGATTAATCATGATGTGCAAAAATGGTAGTAGTTGCACAACAGATCAATCGATATAAAGATAAAAAGATATATCAAGGCTGTGTTGAAATGTGCTTTATGTGCAGTAATGGTTCCAATGGATTTACTTTATATGTATAATTTTTTGGAATAACCATTCTGTAAATCATATGCAAGATAAGCAGTAGATATACCAGAAATAAAACAAGTTGGGTGAAGAAAACAAAAGTTCTGGCGTTAAAATGACTTAGCCATACAATGTTTAAGGCAGATTATTGTTGCCATATCTCGGAGTACTAATATTTGGGAGCATTTGCATCTGTGCCTCTAGAAACTACTCGAGAATAGCTTAGCCACTTGCAAAAATACCACCATTAACTTGGAGATTCAGACATGCTTGTTTCAGTGTCGTATTTTGATTGAAATTGCTGGAAAATCGACCAGACATTCTAATTATCGCAGTCCTTGTCGCGTATAGATTGCGTGACTTGTGTATCCAGGGAATGTTGGCCTGTTCTTGTGGAGTGGGGGGCAATATTTGGATATCTGGAGGGCCCTGAATTGCACTAAGCATGATCCTCACCGCCCACCATGGTTAGTCCTATTCAGAGCTGGACTCTCAAGTCTGAACCCTGAGGGCCTGAATTGATCTCATCTAAGAGAGGTCTTATTTTGGCACATCCATTCATTGGGGTGACCTCGCTCAGGTCAGTTCTGTAGGGTCATTATGATGTCACCACGGCTTTCTTGATGTACGGACAGCACAGCACATCGCTGTAGCGTATAGTCAAGAGCCATTGGCGCCTATATTCGTTGAAATGCTTTCTAGTTTTGTAGTTAGAGGTGACCTGCCAAGGTCTGTACTATCTCGCTCAGATCAGTAGCCGTCTGCAGAAGATATCTGAGTAACTTCAGATTTTGTTGATGTTGTTGTGCTGAACTCATCGGTCCAATGTTAATCAACCTAGATTACATAAGAATCATTTGTCAGGCCGTCAGCTAGCTAGGTGTTATAGTTTTGTACGAAACAGAAATTTAGAGTTAACAGAATTTAGCCAAGCTCAAATTTCAGAACTACAGATCTCTGAATTTGCGCCAACTTGACATCGGCGCGCTGTAACAATCCATAGTGCTTGTTGTCCAGACAGATGCACGGGTGCGTGCATGCTATACTGTCGGACTAAAACCTCTGTATCGTTGCTATCTATCTTAATGCTTTGATGTGCAGTTCCCCTGCACGATCTCTAAAGAAGATCTCTGAACTTGCAACTTGATTGCAGTGATGTCTAGTTAATTCTTCAGGAAGAGTTGACCATGTAAGTGATCTGATATAACAACATGAGCATGAACATCCGTTCCTCACTCAGAAAGAAAAAGAACAAGATACAAATACAACTTTACTTCAAAATTCTAGAAGCAATCAAAATTAGAAAGATAACAAAAACCAAAAGGGGAAAATGAAGACGAGGAAACAAAGCTTCACATGTAAACTGTAGCATTCTCTTAGTCAGATTAACCAAGAATGCTATATATGTGCAAGGTAACCCAATTACCATGACATTTTCATAGGAGCTGTGATCTTTTTTTTTCTTTATAATGATGATGAAACAAAAGTAGTAGAAGCGACATATACGTACATCCGAGATACGTAGTACATTACTCTATACATAAGAGACTACAACACAACATCGTATAAACCTACGTACGTACGTATGTATGGTCTCGTACGTACCCCAGCTATACTACACATACACACGTACGTACAATCCTACGCTGTACGGCTACGCGTAGATGGCGTAGCGCATGCCCTCGCGCACCATGAGGTGGCTGACCTCGTAGGTGTGCGGCCGCCACACGCTCGCCGCCCAGGCCTCCTCCGTCGTGGACACGCCGCGGCGGTCCTCGCCATCGAAGCGGACGGCGCACAGCAGCGCCCTGGCCAGCGCACCGGCCACGCTCGGCGCCACGCTGGCGCCCGCGCGCGCCGCACCACCATCGGCTGCGCCCTCCGCGAGGACGAGCGCGCTCTCGTCCACCACCCGCGCCGTCGACCTCCTCCCCCTCCGCCGCCGCCATCGCAGCCCCTGCCGGACGAGCGACACCACGCTCCACATGACGAAACGACCAAGGAAGCAGCCAGGCACAGGCACAGCGAGATCACCCTTCCTCAGCTCCTCCTCGATCTCACGACGAGAGCTCCGCGGCGACACGGCAGTCGACGCACATCCTTACGTGCACGTACACACGCAGGCACGAAAGCTAGCTCTCCTCGGTCTGTCCGGTCACACGGCTCGCGCCATCCCCACGGAACCCTCCATGCTTCTCGCCACCACCAGCTGCTGCCTCCACCAACACGACATCACAGGGCCGGGGTGGTGGCAAATCACAGGTACATATGCTGCTCCGAGGAAACTAGAAGGCCAGAGCATATGGAAACACGCAGGAACATGGCCGTATATATGGAGGGATCGAGGAGGAAGAGGAGACAGCAGGAGGAAGATGGTGGTGGTGGTGGGGAGAGGGGAGCACTTTCGCTGATGAAGCACGTACTAGTGGGAGGGGGATTCCGCTGTGCGCTCTGTGTGGCTGTGTGGTCTGTGGTGCTTGTTTCTTTCACCGTGCGTGACAGGGGGGAGATGTGAATCTTTTCATGCTAAACTAACGCTCTGCTCTGTAAGTGTATGATTTATTTTGATTTTTTTGGGAATCACGTTTCGTAGTTATTGCTTGCTTACGATGTAATAACGTCAGTATTATTAGGTTATTGGAGCGTAAGTTTGCCGTGTCGTTGGTCAGTCATGGTCGTTGGATCGGTGAGTCGATTGACCGAATGGGAAATTCTTGGTAGAGTTCTGTAGAGTTCCTAGGATTGAATAGACGAGAAACTTCATGCTCAAAGGATCCAGTACGTCGTCATATACATTGAGGAAAAGAACCATTTTTGGTCTCTTAACTATTGGCCAAATTTATGTTTTTGTCTACCACTACTGCAAAAAGGATATCCTAGACCTTATATCTCAGTCGGTTATTGCAAATAGTCTGTAATAAATACATTCTTAGAGACAGAACCGGCTAAACAAAATTAACCGCTAGAGAAGATAGAAATACCTAGAGGGCTGATAAAATAGCCTGTCTGAAGCACTACCTCAGATGTTGAAATATTCAATCATTTGGGATAATGGCAATATCTTAAATGGTTGATTTTCAAAACCGTCTGTGATATTATATAAACGGTTCATTGAAGGAACCAACTGAGGTATTGTCATTCTCCTAATCGATTCTTCTTTTGAACTCTTTGAGATACGTTGTTCACATATTTAAGGCAATGCGGCCGACCAGAGCTGTAGGGCCTAGATCATTCAATTCTTGTGGCTAGTTGGTGGAATTGGGATTTTGAGACGATTTTGTTGTTGAAGATCATTTATTGATATATTTATTCAGTCTTGCTATCTAAGGTTAATAATTAGTTGTAGTTAGTTGCATTCTTTACATATTTAAGATTTTATTAGTAATTAAATAGAGATTTCAAGATATATGGTTGTTTAGATATGTTGGCAACATAGGTTAGTAATTTGGTCTCATTAATTCTAATTAATTAACTACATTAATGTATATATACCATGTTAGATTTGTAATTGAAGATTATTGATTTAATTTCTCTAATACAAGTAAGAATATGGTGCATATATATATTTAATATTTATGTAATGTTAATTAATATATTATTACTATGTACTTGTATACCAATGTTTAACACTTAATTGTTATATATGAATTTGAAAAAAGACTATAATATTATGTACACAACATATAGAAGGATCGAAGATGGATGTATGTTGAGAAATGTGCGATCGAAGAGTACATCAATGTTATCTCTGCTTTTAAGTGAGCTGCCGAAGAGGATATAGTTAAGAAGGGGAAGAGTGGATGTATTGCCCACGCATTGACTGTGATAATAAGATGTTCAAGAACTCAACTCAGATGTAGACACACTTGATTATGAGGGGTTTTAGAAAGGGGCATACATGTTGGACTAGTCACGATGAAGAGCAGACCGTACAAAGATGGTAATAACAAGTTCACCAACAAAGTCAATGATTTTCTAGATGATGGTGACTGTACTGCTTTCAATCAGATGCAAGACGATAATGATCAAGATGATGACAATTTAGACCAGATGCTGCGAGACGCAAACACAGACCTTGATGATGAGTGGGAGTATAATAAATTATTGGGCTTGATGGAGGATTTGGAGAAACCTCTGTTCCCGTGCTGCAAGATGAAATACACAAGGTTGTCATCTATGCTATATTGAAGGCAAGCAATGGTTGGTTAGACAAGAGTTTCATGGCGTTGTTGGGTCTCTTAGAGGACATGCTTCTGGAGGGAAACCAATTGCTGAAAACCACCTACAAAGCCAAGAAGGTTATTTGTCCCTTGCGAATAGAAGTAGAAAAAATACATGCATGTTCGAACGACTATCCTCTACCGTAAAGAATATGAAAACTTGCATGCATGTCAAGTGTGCAAATTGTCCCAATACAAGTGTAAGAATTAGTTAGATGACGGGGTGGTAGATGGTATCAAGTTGAAGAAAGGTACTCATGCCAAGGTTGCATGATATCTGCCAATAATTCCCCATCTGAAGCTATTATTTGCAAAATGAAAGGAGGCAAAATTGATGCGCTGGCAATACTGAAGAGCGTATGAATGATGGAATGTAAGATACTCTATTGATTCTTTACCATGGAGAAACATCAATAGGAGATTTGATGTGTTTGGTGAGAAGCTAAGGAATGTAAGATTTGAACTAAGTACAGATGGAATAATTCAGTTTGGTAATATGAGTAACTGAGACACAGAAATTGGCCCGTTAGTTTGTGTATATACAACCATCCACCTTGGCAAATTTGGTAACATGAGTAACCGAGACACAGAAGTTGGCCTGTTAACATGAAGCGGAAGTAAATTATGATGGCCATATTTATCCAAGATCCATAGCAACTTGGGAATGACCTTGATGTGTACCTTGCACTATTGGTGGAAGATATAAAGATTTTGTAGGAAGATGGGGTATAGGTCTGGGATGCAGACAAATGTGATATCTTCCACCTTATGCAGCTTGTCAATGATTATCCTGCCTATAGTAACATATCGGGCCATACTATGAAAGGACCAAAATATTCTATTCAATGCTTAGATGATACAACAAGTGATCGGTTGAACAATTAATGAAACATAGTGTACATGTGTCATCGTAGTTTCCTTCAAAGGAATCACCCGAACCGCATGATGAATGATCAATTCGACGGGACTAATGAGAACGGATTAGCTCCAAGTAATTTAAGTGAGATAGAGGTCTATGCTATGATTAAGGATATCGATGTTGTGCTTGGAAAGAGACGTAAATCAAAGAAGTCCAGTGCGAAGACCATTTGGAAGATGAGATCCATACTTTGAGACTTACCTTATTGGAAGCACCTGAAAGTTCACAACTGTATCGATGTCACGCACATAGAGAAGAATGTATGTGACAACGTGATTGGTCTCTTGCAGAACATTTTAGACAAAACAAATGATAGTGTGAAGGCATGGCTTGATTTGGTCGAATTGGGCACCAGACTTGAGTTAGCACAAAAAAGACTCATAAAGGTTGAATATTCCAAGAGAACTAAATTGTGCTAGTGTTTGCATGGTGTGGAAGTTCCATGCAGTTACTCCGCCAACATAAAGAAGCTTATTTCGATGCAAGACATAAAATTAATTGGCATGAAGTCTCATGATTATCATGTGTTGATAACACCGATGCTCCTTGTCGGAGTATTATTTCGGCAATACTAAATATGGGGCGGTGTGAGCACAACAAATCAGGATGGGTGCACACGGGAGACAGGATTTAGACAGGTTCAGGCCCTCACGGAGAGGTAATACCCTACGTCCTGTGTTTGGTGGCTAGTATAGCTTGTATCCCGAGTGCCGCAAGCCCTCGAGAACCGATCTCAAGGTTGCTTGGTCTAGGGAACAATGGAGATTGTCTATGACTAAAGAGCTTAGAGACTTCTGCCGATCGGAGGTGCCCTACCGGGCCTTATATAGGCGACCTGGGTAGGGTTACAAGAGTCCGGATCGGGTAACAGATTGATTTCCTAACTTGTTACAACTGATTCCGGGTATGCCGGACAGGTATTAGTCCATGTCTTGTACTCCACGTTGATGAGGCGCCCCCGTGTAGAAGCCGGACTCCGAGTAGTCGGCCTGGTCCACCCTGTGGCCAGAGGGCCGGATTCGTCCTCTTTGACAATACCCGGGTGCCATGTCATCGTCAGTAGCCCCTGAGTCCTTCACGATCTTGCTACTATCAGCCTTCTCTTCTGGTCAAGCTTTCCGAGTGGCTTCTGCTTGCAGGGAGATTGCGAAGGACTGATTGAACTCCTGTGGAAAAGACAAGTAAAAACCAAGCAACATTCACCCGTAAGGTAGGAATGTTATGGCGGGTGAGCTAATAACGGGTAAGCTCTGGTGGCACCCAACCCATCCTTATGGACAGAGGTCGGCTAATAGCCCAGCGTGGGGCGTGCCATGAATCCCGACTGGATTTTCGAGTAGCACCCGGCCTTCCCGAGTGGATTAAGGCCAGCTAGTGTCCCCTGGAGGAATGCCTCCGAAATTCGCGTCAGAACCAGAGAAACAAGCCATGGCGCATAGGTTCCCGAGTAACGAAGCCTTACACCGGGTTATTCCACTGAATCCGGAAATTCCGGATTCCAGAGCCTCCGAGGCTTGTATGCTCGGTAGGTCTGGGCGGAGAATCCGGTAGCTCCGAGTTGCTCGGCGTCCGACTTGTGGCCTACGGAAGGCACGCCATTACTGCCCTTCACTCGGGTGTACTCAGGTGACTGCGTTCTTGCTTGAGGCCAGCCACTGATACCCTTCACAGCCATAGCGCCCAGTTCCGATTTAGCCGGTAACTGGCTGGTGGTTTGCGGGAAATACTCTTCGGCTGCTGTCAACAGAGGTATATTCCGATCGGTTATTAACCCTGGAAGGCCAACCGTTAGATCCCCTTTCATTAAACTGCACGAATCGCGGCATCGTTAAGTCGTGGGCGCAGAAGAAACGCGACGTGGCCCGTCAAAGGCGCGTGATGGAATCTGAAGAGGCACATTGTGGGCGCGGTGAATCCGGGTGCGCGCAGACGTGGGGAAACCGAACCGCTTGATCCGTCCCTTTATATTCCGAAGAGATTGCGGGTTCGACCCACGCATCCACTCGCATTCTCCTTCCTCTTGCGCCTAAACCCTTCATCTTCTCCTCGCCCAAATTAGCTCGTGCACGCCGCTCTACCCAAAACCCTAACTCTTACTTCGGCCACCTCGGATGCAATCCCCGCATTGGGAAGCTGACCCGACTGAAGCCGAAGAAGATGCTTTGGTGTGGAAGCTACTGAGTGAAGGAGAGTCGCCCGCCGATCCAATGGCTCCGTGGATGAAATCGACGGTGACGGAGACGCGGCTGGAGAACCTCGTGCGGTTCGGGTGGCTGCCACCAAAGGAGTTGGTCGAGTGGTACGCCGCCGCGGGGGAGACCGTCCCCACTCCGAACACCGGCGAGCTGGTCGTCCACGGCTCCTTCTTCGAGCGGGGATTCTCGGTGCCGGTCCACCCATTCCTGCGGGGGTTGCTTTATTTCTACGGGCTGGAGCTCCACAACCTCAACCCCAATAGCATGCTCCATGTCGCATGCTTCATCACCCTATGCGAGTGCTATCTCGGCATCCAGCCGCACTTTGCCCTGTGGAAGCACCTATTCATGGTGAAGCCACAGCCGAGCAGAGACAACCCGGCCGTAGTGGGAGGCGCCGGGTTCCAGCTGAGGTCCGGGGCGCCGAAGAGCTACCCGGCCCCGCCGATGCAGTCCTCGAACAAGGGCTGGCACGCCAACTGGTTCTACTGTGCCAACCCCGAGCCGTCGCTGCCAGCCTTCTCGGGCCATCCACCAGAAGTCAAGCCGAGCTGGTCGGATCTCCCACTCGACAGGGAGCAGGACAGCGTCGCTGTCCTAATGGCGCAGCTCAGCGAGGCGATGAAGGCCGGAGTCACCGGGACGGTTGTCGCTGAGACCTTCGTCCGGTGGCGGGTGCAGCCTGCAAAGCTGCGGGCGCACCCCATGTTCGAGTACACCGGCGAAGATGACGCGACCCGGGAGTCCGCCGAAGGGCTCACGGAGGGCAAGGTCCAGAGCCGGCTCGAGAGGATCCTGGCCCAGGGGACGAGCCTAGACTTCTCCGGGCGGCCGCCGCCCTTTAGCCGGACGAACCCGCCGAGTGACATGAGTAACTGAGCCCCTGCCCTACTTGTGTTTTCGTTAATTCTTCGCCGAGTCTCACTCGGGGTTTGTCTTTGTGCCTTTGCAGGTTTTGTTTGGCTTCTGTTCCAACACTCCCCTCCCGGAGGACGAGATATGGAACCAGCCGTGATACGCCGACGTCCCGAGCGGCGGGCCGGCACCGCAGGGAGCAGCCGGGGCATCTTCTTCCGGCGCCGGCTCTTCAAAGGGCGCCGGGTCTTCGAAGGGCGTCGGACCTTCTAAGGGGAAGGCGCCGGCAGCCGCGGCCCCCCGTCCTCCTCCGCCGAGCGCGCTGGTCCTGGAGGAGGACGAGGATGAAGATGACGTTCCCCTCCGCGTGAAGATGCAGAGGGCGCCGGCGGGCCCTGCCCCGAGGGGACAGGGCGGCTCCGCCGCTGGCCCGACACGCGCTGTAGCGGGCTCCGCTTCATCGGGGCGGGGTGGCTCTGCACCCCGTCCTGACTCGGCGGCTCCGCCCGCCGCGAGGACTGCTCCGGTGGAGCAGGACAGCTCCGCCGCCGGTGCTGACCTGGTGGCGCCGGCTGCCGCTTCGATTGAAACTCCTCGGGCGGCCGAAGACGATGTTCCCCCCAGCCGGGGGGAGAAAAGAGACGCTGATACCGCCTTCGGGGCACAAGGTGGGCCGGGGACCTTGGCGGCTCCGGCCGCTGCCGCGTCTGGGCGGCGAGCCCCGTGGCCCAAGAAGCGCATTCCCTTCCCCCGATCGGCCAAGTAAGTGTCTCGACGACTGCTTGCTCATTTGTGTTTTTCGAAGACTGATGGGTCCAACTTTCTCTCTGTAGGACGCAGAGGATGGGGGACATCCCAAAGGCTCCCCCGAGCACCCCGGGGCCCAGCCAAGGCGGGGATCCGCAGGGATCAGACGCCCGGCCTTCGTTGCCCCCACCTGCGGCCTCGTCCTCGCCTCCTCGGCCGTCCCCCGAGTGACCCAGCGCGCCGCTCGCCTCGCCTGCCGATCCCCGGGGGGAGGAGCTCTCCGCCGGAGCGTCGGCTCAGGGACCACCTGCGGACGCCGGCCAGAGTTCGGAGGCGGCGGGAGAAGCAGGTCCCGAGTCGGCTGGGGCCGCCCCGCAGGACCGTGGGGGCAATCTCGACTTGCCCTCACCGATGGAGGAGTTCAGCGC
Source organism: Stipa capillata (assembly GCA_019208055.1). NCBI lineage: Eukaryota > Viridiplantae > Streptophyta > Magnoliopsida > Poales > Poaceae > Stipa > Stipa capillata. The sequence continues at coordinate 239,652 of JAGXJF010004838.1, forward strand.
TGCTCCGCCTCCCCAGCCGTCCTCCGAGCTGGTGCTTCGACCGCTTTGGGTCCGGCAATCGGACCCGTGGCGGCTGGCTATGACGATCTAGGAGATCGATGACGTCGCGGAGGAGAAAAAATGGAACGACACGACGGACATCGCGGCTCAGCTCGGCGAGATGCTCCTGGCCTTGCTGAAGACGGTGAAGGAGGGAGCCAACCTGCTGAACGGCAGGTTGCGCCCGTTGATGCAGGTGAGTCACCCTTACTTTCGAAGAGTGAGTGTGTCCGTAGGGAGTAGCCCCTGGGCCTCTGCCCGACTAAGGTAATCGGGTGGAGGGGCCTTAGCCCTTTGTAGTTTTCACTCTGGGTGCACGAACAGTGCACCCAGAGGGTGTAGCCCCCGAGCCTGCGTTCGACTAGGATAGTCGGGCGGAGGGTTTATGTTGCATTCTTTGTAGGTTTGACTCTGGGTGCACGAACAGTGCACCCGGAGGGTGTAGCCCCCGAGCCTCCGCTGGGTCCTTGGGACCGAGTGGAGGGTTTTGAGAACCTTCTCGGGGGACCTTACTTTTTCGTCTTCTTTTTGCAGAGTCTGAATCAGCGGTCGCAACACAAGACCGCCTTCCTTCAGGACCAGCTCCCGGTCCTTGACCGACTCGACCTGCGGAAGGCCGAGTGGGACAAACTGGCTGCGAGCCGGCAGGCGGCGGAGGATGTGGCCCGGAAGCGCGGGGTGGAAATTACCACGCTGCAGGCGGGCCTTTCGCAGGAGATCGCCCGAACCAAAGGTGAGGGATCCGAGTGGTGTTTGTCGTCCCTTGCCGCATTTTGTCCTGCTGACGCGCTATCTTTCGCAGCCGCTGAAGACGAGGCCGCGAAGCTTAGGGCAGAGCTCGAGGCGGTGAAGGCCCGCGCCCAGGAGCTCGACGCCGCTAAGGACCAAGCCCGCAAGCTCGAGGAGATGCTCTCGGCTGGGAAGGCCCGTGCGGAGCAGCTCGAGCGCCGGGCCGCCGACTCGATGGCGGCTGCCGAAGCGGCGAAGAGAGGAGCCGCCGAGGCCGAGACTGGTGAGTTTTTGACCCGGGCTTGGAGCTAGTCGGGGTCCGCCGGTCTTCTTTGTTCACCGTTGAGTTTTGTCCTTGTAGATTTTAAGGCGTGCCTCGAGAAGGCCCGTGGGATGACCGAGTCAATGCTAACGGCGGGACGGGTGGCGTGCGGCGCGATCTGGTTAGATGAACCAGCCCCGGATTCCGTAGCGGCAGTCGCAGAGCGCCTGACGCAAGCGCCTGACCAACTGAAGAAGATCGAGTCGGACGCCGTGCAGACGGGGGCCACCATGGTTCTGGCAGTGGCTCGGTCGCACTATCCGCTGCTGGATATGCAGGCGATCGGGGAGGGGTATGCTGCCGACGTCCCGGATGAAGACATTCCAGAGATGATGAGGATCGTCGAGTCTTCGGCAGATTCCCTTCTGGATCGTGCGGGCCTGTAAAAATAGAGGTAGCTGTGAACTGCTCGGCGACGCCGAGTTATTTTTGTAAGGACTCGGGAATCCCGAGTAATTTTTGTAAGAACTCAGGGATGCCAAGTGATTTTTGTATGCACTCGGGGAGGCCGAGTGACTTATGTATGCACTCGGGGAGGCCGAGTGACTTATGTATGAACTACCCGATGAGCAAGTCAGTTTATTTAGCCATGAAAAGACTTTGTTCCTGTGTATGTTTGCTCGTTCGTTTCTGCTCTTCGCCAACCCGTTGTAGCCTCCTTTGTGTAGGGATTAGCCGTGGGCGTGTGTCCCGTGTAGCGTAAGGTTGCGGCGTAAACCGCTGATTGGAGTCAAAGAGTTAACGCCGGACTTTATACACAGTACTAAAATATTTCACGGGTGCGGGGAAAACCGCGTAGTTGCCGAGTGCCTGCAACGAACAGGCGTAGCGGGTCAGTCGGGAAAAAGGACCTTATTCCGAGTGAGCGAGAAAAGGTCTTTTTATTCATGTTTCCATGTTATCATATGAAGTGTTTAAGCGTAGAAACGACGTAGCTGTTTGATGTTCCACGCGTTGGTGAAGATGTTGCCATCGCCGTCCTTCAGTCGGTAAGCCCCCAGGCGCAGCACCTCTGCGACTATGTACGGACCCTCCCATGGCGGCGAAAGTTTATGCTGCTCTTTGCTGGACTGGACTCAGCATAGGACCAGGTCACCGACGTTGAACGAGCGGCCGCGTACGTGCCTGCTGTGGTAGCGTCGTAGGCCCTGTTGGTACTTAGCCGACCGAAGGAGCGCAACCTCGCGTGCTTCTTCGAGTTGGTTGAGAACGTCTTGTCTTGCCTCCTCTGACTCGGCCTCGTTGAAGGCGCGGACGCGTGGGGAACCGTATTCAGGTCAGTCGGGAGGATGGCCTCAGCTCCGTAGACCATGAAGAACGGTGTATAACCGGTTGACCGGTTGGGCGTAGTCCGAAGGCTCCAAAGTACTGATGGTAACTCGGCTGCCCACTTGCCTGTGAATTTATTCAGTCGCTGGAAGATCCGAGGCTTGAGGCCTTGCAGTATCAGACCATTGGAACGCTCGACTTGCCCGTTGGTGCGCAGGTGTGCCACGGCGGCAAAGTCAAGGCTGATGTTGTAGTCGTCGTAGAATTGGAGAAAAGCTCGCCCCGTGAACTGGGTGCCGTTGTCTGTGATAATGTTGTTGGGCATGCCGAAACGGAAGACAATGTCCCGGAAGAATTCGACGGCTTTTTTGCAGTTATCGTGGCTACCGGCTTGGCTTCGATCCATTTGGTGAACTTGTCAACTGTGAAGAAAAGGTGTGTGTAGCCCCCGGGAGCCTTCTTGAGGGGACCAACCATGTCCAGACCCCAGACCGCGAAGGGCCAGGTGATCGGGATAATTTGGAGCGCTTGAGCCGGCAAGTGTGTCTGCCGGGCGAAGTGCTGGCATCCCTCGCAGGTGCGGACGATGTGTTCGGCATCAGATACGGCGGTCAGCCAGTAAAAACCTTGTCGGAAGGCTTTCCCGACTAGTGACCTGGGCGCCGCATGATGTCCACACACTCCCGAGTGGATATCGTGCAGCAGTTGCTTTCTTTGATCTTGGGATATTCACCGCTGGAGGACCCTGGAGTTGCTCTTTTTGTAAAGTTCGCCATCGACGATGACAAAGGCCTTGGCGCATCGCGCAATGCGGCGCGCCTCGGTTTGGTCCGGCGGGAGGATGTCCCGTAGGAGGTGATCTAGGAAGGGCGTTTTCCAGTCGGGAGTAACGGCCAGGACCTCTGACGAGGGCTGCTGAGTGGCGTCACTTTCCGAGACTTGTTGTTCTTCGCAGGTACTTGGGCACGGCCGGTTCTGCTGCGTTGACCTCTCGATCTGTGATCTTCTGGCAGCGCCTTGACTCGTAGCCGTTGGGTCCACCGAAGATCATCAGACAAGCGGTCTCTTTCGGGAATTCGTCACCTTCATCCTGAGGGGGCTTTTTTTGCCCCGATTGGGGACGTAGGGCTTGTTCAAATTCTTCAAGAGATTGCAGTCACGTGTCAGGTGATTGGACTTGGGTCCATGAAAGTGACACGGCTGACTCATCATTTCCTCGAAGGTCGCGTTGGTGTGCTGAGGACGGCGCGGCGGGGCGCGCTCTGCTGCAGCAACGAGATCTCCGCCTTTACGCTTCCGGTGCTTCTTTCTGGACGACTCAGGGTGGGTATCCCGACTGGGGGACTCGAACGCCTTGCCCTTACTCCTTCCCTTGTCATCTCTGGTAGCACTGCGGACAGCCTCTTCGCTGGTGGCGAAGTTATTGGCTATGTCAAAGAGCTCGCGCGTAGTCTAGGGATTCTTACGCGCTATCTTGTGGATGAGGTCGGTGCTTCGAACTCCCTTGGAGAAGGCGGTGATGACATCACCTTCTCGGACCTCAGGTAAGGAATTCTTCTTCATGGAGAAGCGCTGGATGTACTCTTGGAGAGTCTCATCTGCCTCTTGTGTACAACTGTAGAGATCCCACACATTCCCGGGCCTGTTGTAAGTGCCCTAGAAGTTGTTCACAAAGAGGGTCTCGAGGTCGCTCCACGACTGGATGCAACCCGGAGGTAAGCTGGTGAGCCAGGCTCGTGCTGAGTCGGCTAGAAACAGCGGCAGGTAATGGATCGCGACTTAGTCGTTTCCACCATTAGTTCTGCACGCCGTGTGATAGTCGGCCAGCCAAATGTCTGGCCAAGTTTCACCCGTGTATTTGTCGATGCCGGTGACTCGGAATCGCAACGGGAAGATAACGCTGCAGATGCGGGTGCCGAATGCTTTCGGGCCCGTGTACCCCATGCCGGAGGAAATCGGGGAACGGCCACGGCTGGTGGCGCCACTGTCGTCGCGGTCGCTGCCACAGTCATCCCTCTCGGGACCTCAATGGGCACTTCTTCCAGCGTCTGCAGGGTTCCGTGCGTTCTGTCCTGGCCCGAGTCGACTACGGACCGGCGTGGCTTGACGAGCGTTTTTGTCCGTGTCCTGACGGGCGCGGCTTCGTGCAGCTATGGTGCCTCGAGCATCACGATTGGGCCCAAGTCGCTCGTGAACTGCTGCAGCCGGCTACTGACGGTTGGGGCTTGCTTGACGACCACCCATGATGGGCGGACTTCTCGAAGGGGTAGAGCACCGACTCCTAGCGCCTGCTGAGGAGCCTGTGCGATCGCCCGAGGCTTCGGCCTGCTGGAGGGCGGTTTCTTCCAGCAGAACGCGGAGTCGCCGAAGTTCGTCGTGTCCCGGGGTGCCCTCGGGGATTTCGATGGCGCGTGCCGCCATCGTGGCCGCGACGATGTTGTGACTCGGAAGCGGGAATATTGGAACCCCGTCCCTTTCACGCATGCAGAATTCGTTATGGACTTGGCGTCCTCGAGCCCTCATATCATCATTGCGCCACTATCCGTCGCGCTGGCGAGCGAGCCTGGTCTGTTGTTCGATCAACTCCTCCTCCTTGGCGAGGAGGCGGAGTCGGGTGGCTTCAAGCTCAGCCGGCGACTGCTCCACGATGGGGACTGGTCGGCCATCGCCATCGTCTGGCGAGTCGGTGTTGGCCATGAAGACTTCCCGGGACGGATGGTGACTGCTGGAACTCTCGTAATCATCCGAGGCATACTCGAGGACGAGGAAGAGAGAGTCGATAGCACCCACCAGTCGGGATCTCTGTTCGACGGGTGCGAACCCGCGCGCGGACAGCAGACCCGGTTTCGGCGTAACCTCTTCCCTGGGGAGAGGGGCCGAAGGCGCGGACTCAGGGGTAAGTCCGTGCCGAGAAGCTGATGGAGCCTCTGCTGGTCGAGACGCTGCCGAGCAGCAGAGGTGAAGTCGGCCGACCGTGTCGGCGATGAAGTTCAACTTTCCGAATTGGAGAAGTTGTTCGGGGTCCGGGATAGCGTTCACGAAAGCGAATCTCATGACACTTCCCGGGGTGAAAACGTTGTTGTTGCTGGCGAAACCCATCCTGATTCGTGTAGATGGATCTATGCGCACCTCCCCTACCTGGCGCGCCAACTATCGGAGTATTATTCCGGCAATACAGAATATGGGGCGGTGTGAGCACAGCAAATCAGGATGGGTGCACACAGGAGACAGGATTTAGACAGGTTCAGGCCCTCACAGAGAGGTAATACCCTACGTCCTGTGTTTGGTGGCTAGTATAGCTTGTATCCCGAGTGCCGCAAGCCTCGAGAACCGATCTCAAGGTTGCTTGGTCTAGGAAATAATGAAGATTGTCTATGACTAAAGAGCTTAAAGACTTCTGCCGATCGAAGGTCCCCTACCGGGCCTTATATAGGCGACCTGGGTAGGGTTACAAGAGTCCGGATCGGGTAACAGATTGATTTCCTAACTTGTTACAACCGATTCCGGGTATGCCGGACATGTATTAGTCCATGTCTTGTACTCCACGTTGATGAGGCGCCCCCGCGTAGAAGCCGGACTCCGAGTAGTCGGCCCGGCCCACCCTGTGGCCAGAGGGCTGGATTCGTCCTCCTTGACGATACTCGGGTGCCATGTCATCGTCACTCCTAGTTATAATTAGAAATATTTAGCATGGTTTCTCAGGTCATCGATCCGAATGCACTAGGTGATATGATGCAGAAAGAGGTGGTAATGATTCTATATCATCTTGAGATGTATTTCCCTCTGTTTTTTTGATATCATGGTCCAGCTTATTGTTCACATCGTGAGAGAGACAAAGATGTGTGTACCAGTGTTCCTACGCAGCGTGTACCCGTTCAAGCGGTACATGAGAATTCTCAAGTCATATGTGTGAAATTGATCTCATCTGGAGGGGAGTATCATCAAATGTTATGCAACTGAAGAGGTCGTTGAGTTCTCCATTCATTAGATGGCTTAGGTTGCACAAATAGGTGGCTCAATCTCACCACGAGAGGAGGCTTGGCGGTGTCGGGACCCTTGGAAGGAAACAAACACATCTTGAGCCAGATGCGTATGATAAAGCCCCTTTAACGGTCTTGCAGCACATGACTATAGTGTTTCCACATATGAACCAATGCAAGGACATGCTACAGCAAGAGAATCCGACACGGCCATTCCATGGATCACAAAAGATCACAAGAACTGATTCAATGCATGGCTAAAGGAGCCACTCTCTAAGCGACCGTCAAGTGAAATGCTGACATGGTTGGAGAAAGGTATACATGGGCAACTGTCACATGACAAGAATACAGCATAAATGAGAACATTATTTATAGAAAAGATTAGGACATGAGGAGTACGTACCAGAACAGAGGTGTCCATATAGATGTTGTCGATACAAATGGAAGGAAAAGACCCTACTATGGATTCATAGAGGAGATTTGGGAGCTTGACTACATACATTGCACTGATGGGTCAATCTCTAGCACCTGAAGATTAATAAGTACGGACATATTACCATGGACCACAAACATGTTGGCTACAAAAGACGAACCATTCATCCTTGCTAAGCAATTTTTTCAAGATTTCTATATTATCAACCCAGCAAATAAGAAGCACAAAGTGGTTATGCGAGGAAAAAGGAGGATTGCCGGAGTTGAGAATGTGGTGGATGAGGAAAAATACAATGAATTCGACGAGTTATCTCCTCTTGAAGACGATATAAGGGTTGAAGAACAAGAAGAGGATGAACGTACCTATAAATGAGAATCCTTGTGAAGGCCTAATTTTTAAAGGAAATAAGCAAGTGGGTGAACTTGAATGAATATATAGTCATTAAATGTTTATGTAATTGTGAACTTGAATGTAACATATGAACTTGATCAAATAATTATGTAATACATATAGAGTTAGTATAAATTTTCTATTAATTTTACTAGCTTTAGGTATTTTATAGAATTAAGACAAAATCATTTATCACAAATGCATGTAATTTATGTTGAGAGATAGCATATGCAAAATTATAAAATTGGAGGAAAATATCATTCAATTTGGAGTTAGTATGATTTTACAAGTTTTAGGTACATATCACCCTTTTCTATAATTAACAAAAACAAAAAAGATATCCCAAACGGTTCCACCGATGAACCGTCTAAGATGATATCTAACACGATTCGTATGACCAAACGTTTGAGACAACCTGATATCTCAGACGGTTCATACGACCAACCATCTGAGATAACCTAATATCTTCGATGGTTCAGATATAGAACCATCTTGGATAAGTGTTATTACAGATGGTTCGTTCGCTGAACCGTTGGTGATAACTTTTCATATAAATTTCAGTTAGGATTTCCCTATACCCTCACTCCAAAATTTGTTAAAGTCCAAGCCTACGTGGCACGACTTCCACCACCGACCACGTGCCACCTAGCCCTGCACCCAATTGTCGCCGCCACCGAGCACGAGCCACCCTTGACTGCCGCTGCTCCGCGCTGCCCCGACCGTTGTCGACTGCCACTCAGAGGAGGAGGCCAAGCATCGGCTGGGACATTGCAAGGGGGAGGAGACCCCGATGTTGTCCCGACCGCCACGAGGAGGAGGGTGACACGGTCATCGCAAGTATGGAAGCCACATATCCGGTTGATGATTTCGGGGTAAGATATATCCTCTCAATGGTCCATCTATAAGTATTTAAAGTACATCGTCAGTGCCTCCTACACTGCCAACACCCAAGCAAGCGCCTGTGTCGGTGGATCCTACACCTCCACCGACAGCGCTACCACCTACACCTACTATTTCGTCGCCTAAGTCGACCTCTACCAAGCGAACCGGGAAAAGTACCAAAGGCAAGAGCAAGGCCAAGACCGGCAAGGGCAAGTGACTAATGGTGCAGCCAGATAATATTGATCCAGACATCTAGGCATTGGCCAGCGAGGATCATATCCCCTTTGCGCCTCTAGTCTGGAGATTCAAGATTGGAGAACCATTTGTCGAGGATGTAAAGAATATAGAGGGGAGCTTGGGTGGGCTTGCATTTCTTTGCATAAATGGTACATGGAACAATGCAACAAGTTGAAGAAGGAACGGGTCTGAAGTGTCGTGGTCCAGTTCATCGAGGACTATTTTCACCACAACCAAATAGATTGTTGCTTCTTGATGGGGTTTGATGACTTGTTCAATCTTTACGACATCGACGCGGTGGATGCATCAATCATAAGATGTTGAACACCGTAAGTGTTTACAATTACAGTCTACGTACATTCATAAAATACCAATATAGATGTCATATATATAAAGTTCTTGCTTTTGTATATGTAGATACATTATCACTGAACCGAGAAGGCTCAAAGAACCCATCAGCTTCATTGACCCACACGTTGCTTCCACACAAAGTATCAATGCAAATAAAAGTTCATCAAGGACTACATCATACATGTAATTAACTTGAGCCGCAATAAGAGGTTCTTACTTTTTCCCTTCCAGAAGGGGTAAATATAGCCACAACATTAGTTATTATAATTGTTGATTTCTAATTTATGCACAACAACTACTAACTTAGGTTTAATAACATGGCCCTGGAGATACCGTTGGATTCTTATTGTCCTTGTACCAAAGGAGGACAAAGCAATATACCTCGATTCTAGCCTTAGGAGCAAGAACCAATATAAAACTATTAACTGATTATTAGATAGGTAAACAAATTTTCTAATTATATAACTATATAATAGGTCGCCCAAGGTCTAATTAAAAGTTTTGTATCACGAAAAGGGCCTAAGCCGTGTATCGGTTGAAGGGAGGGGAAGGCGGCAAGGCCAATAAGTTTCGCCACAACTATGAGTTTCTGGTATGTATCCGATAGTATAATAATATATGAAAGTTCGTAATTATGTTGTATAAACCAACTTATGTGGCTTCTGTGTATGTTACCACATGGATCTCATTATCAGGAATTTAGCAAACTCAAATTTATTGGTGTGTATTTCTTGCAATAGTTATTATTATTTCTTAAATTATGTACATGCAAGCTTTAATCTTCATGTCGAGAGGTTCCACCTATTCCGACAATAATATTGCCACAACTGGACCTAGCAAAAATCAAAGGAATCCTCGCTTCTTTCTTGGTCAAAGATGTGATCAAACCGGACGGCGAGTTCCACTACAAACCTTAGGACACATGTCTTACTGCGAACAGAATTAACCTCACTGCTTCTATGTAATTTGATTCTAAGTTGAATATATATGTCTGAATTATGACTTCAATCTGAATTTCTACATAATTTTATTCTGGGATGCATGTGTGAATGGATGTGGTTCTTAAATGCATATTTGAACGAATGATATCTGAGATGTTTGAATTTCTGTGTCTAAGATGCATGTTTGTATATATGCTTGTTTCAGAGGGAATCGCTGTCATTTTCTGAGGCTAGCCAAAAACTAAAATTGGTCCCACTATTTTTATTGACATCATAGACAGTTTGTTTTTCTGAACCGTCTGAGATAACCTATTACTACACATGGTTCGTTTTTCTAAACCATCTAAGATATGCTTATCATAGACGGTTAAAATAATCGTCAGAGATATGGTATATTATCGCAGATCTTTGTTTACAGACCCTATCCTAAACCATCGAAGATAGCGTTTTTAACCGTCTGGGATAGGCTGCTCTATAGCAGTGCATCAACTCTAAAACCAGACAGACTTGACCGTTAACATTTAAAATCGAATAGATTTGGTCCCTCAGGACACTCAAAGAGGTTTGATGGATGATGCCGCAATGGTTTCACACAAGTGACGGCCCAGTCAACATAAAAAGATAAAAAAAAACCTAAAATATAAAAAATTCAAAAATACGAAAATATATAAAAATATCAAGAAAAACAGAAGATTGAAGAATTTTTTAAAAAGATATGCAAAATTTTAAAAAATAAACAAATTAAAGGAAAAATGTCAGAATTATTCCGAAAAAACCAGGAAATTTGAGAAAGTTCACACATAGTTTAGGAACATTCTTGGAAACCAAGAACTATGGTGATTTTTTCTTAATTTTTCATGATTGTTCTTAAATTATTTGTGCGTTTTTCGAATTTCCTTATCTTCTAGAATACTTTTGAATTTTTATATTTTTGCTAAATTTCCAAACTTTTCCATTTCCAAAATTTGTAGATTTCAGTAACTTATCTCTAATATTTTTTTGCAAATTATATTATTTTTTGACTTTTCCTGATTTTGTAGAAATTTTCATTTTTTATAAAAGCTATTTATAATATAAAATTTGTGATTATTATATTTTTATAAACTTTAATTTCTTTCTGAAAAACTAATATTTTTCTATATTTTAGAATTTTTGATTTTTGATTTTTCATTTGTGTTGACTGGGTTGCCATGTATGTGAAACCACTTTTAGTCATCGGTCAAAGCGCTTTAAAGGGGTTAAAGGACTAAATCTATTTAGTTTTGAACGTTCGGGGCCTGCTTAGTTCGGGGCGCCTGCTCAGTTCGGGGCGCAGCCCCTCCCCCCTCGCCCCCCCCCCGATGTGGATTCTTCGGGTGTAAGATGCCGCCGTCCGCGACGGTCGACTTTTGCGGCGACTCAACGAGGCTCGGTCCTCCATCGTTCTCTGCAGGCGTCCTAGTTGCTGGTGTCTCCGCCTTCGTCTTGCGCTCTCGGCGATGCGTCGGCGGGGAGGAGACCGGCGACGGAATGGGTGGTGGGGAGTTTTCTAGGGACCTAGATGTAATTTCTATTTTTGTTAAGGTCCTTTTCGTTTATGTGGGGGGGTAGCTGTCCCCTCTGGATGTTTCTGTACTCTTAATTTTAATATAATGTCGTTTCAAAAAAAAAGTATATCGAGGGACCAAAAATTATTATTTTTCCCATATATTAAAGATCATGTCCTATCGCTTTAACGGAAATTTCCATCGTTTCAGATCGACAATATCGTGTTACTGTTGTTATGTGTAAGGGGATGTATGTCTATTCATCAGCCGAGCTTAAATTTAGTAAAGTTTTCGTCAGTTTTCTCGACCTTTGGATGACTATCTAACTGCTCACATCACTTCCCTCCCTTCTTATATTTTTTCTTCGATTCAATCCTCCCTTCTTATATAAACTCACACTCTCAGCCATAGGGCAAAAACATAAACCCGTTTCTAAAAGATAAATTTAAATTTGATGAACCCCTACAATGTATAAACACAACAAAATTACATAAACAAAACAAAATTCTAACTTAGACTAAAAATGATAGTAAAGTTTTTCTAAAATTGCACACTACTTTAAACTGCAAGTTTTAAGCCTAGCACTTCGCAATTTTCATACGATCGAGAATTAGCAAAGCAATATGTATTAGTATTGTTTTATCTTTCCTGTTTTGTCAAGGTTTAACAGGGTGCTTCATTCGTCCATTACATTTGTCGAGATCTCGGTAGCGCATCAGAAGAAAATTTATTCCTAGAGATCATGTAAAATCTATGTCGTTGTTGGTAAATGTATGGCTGGAGCTGGTAGCCTGGTACTTTGCCGATTCGTATTAATTAGGTGTGCGCTTATAAGAGGCCGAAAAAAGATCATGTCACGAGAAGGAAACCAATGAACTAACGATCAATCATGTTGTCTCAAAGCAGACAAAAAGAAATTAATCATCCAGATTTATTCTGTATTGTCGTTCCCTGCGTATTTTACCAACCTTTTCTTTTCCTTTCAGTTCTCTTATAATTTCCACCCTGATCCTATTTTCCTTTTTTATCCATTATATAAGAAACATTTTTTTAAGAGAAAGATAGGAAAACAATCTTATAAGTACATGTTTAGTTTTGTCTGCATGCTAAGCATGACTTAGTAGTATATATGTAAGTCAGTAAGTGTAAGTATGATTTACCATGTATAAGCCATGAGGTGTGGCCATAGAAAACCCAACCCAAAAAAGAAAGCAATGTAAAGCAAAGGAGAGACAGATAAGGTTTGAGATGACTTAGGGTAGACTTTTTTAGTACTAGATTTTGGTAAGAATCCGATGAGTCTAAAGGGCTTAAGAGGGTCTGAGAACGACAATATAATATATTGTACATTTTGAGATTATACTTAAGAAATTTATGATTCAGCTTTGCCAAATTTTGTCTCGTATCTATTGTTTCACAAAATCATGCCGGAATATCAGAGTATAACAATATGATAATTTAGTGTTCGCTGAACTTAGTTGTAAAAAAGAATCACCTAGCAATGCATCCAGTTTGTTCCACCTCTTGACCACATTTACTAATTGCAGTACTGAGAAAACTGAGATGCTTCTGTATTTTACCACTGTTTAGTTATTAGTTATGATATGTTTATAACAAGCCGAGCAAATCCGCGGCTAGATAATAAGGCATTTTTATTTGAACATACAGTTTCATTCGTTATGCAACTCTAATGATTATGATTGAGAATATAGTTGCATATATTATACATCTGTATAAATGTCATACATGTTTGATTAATCCGCACGGATGCCCCTACGTCATAACGTGAGCCACCAGAATAAGCCGCGTATGTTATTTCATTTTGTTACCGCAGGATATTTCTAAACCCTCGGAACGAATACGAAAGCGTTTCTTAACTTTGATTTAATAATATGGGTTACAAGGCAATGAATGGAATTGCCCCAAAACTCAACACTAATCTATCCAAGTTAGCTAGGACAAGTTTGATGAGCACAAATAAGAAATGGATTTTGCATGTCAAAAACAGCTGAAGCAAATCATAGATGTACAACGGATTGTAATGTGTGCATATGCAAAAAAAATGTGCAAAACTGTAAAATAGAAGAGATTAATGACATATACAATGTACAAGTTTTTTTACAGTACACCATGGGCATATTGTTGCAAGTGCACTTATTATAACATTTATAGAACCGTGTTGTTTTTCCTGATTTTTTTGGAAATGCAGAAGTGCATTTTTCAAACCAGGCGCACCATGCCACCATGGCATTTTCCAAGTTCGATGGACTATATAGGATGAAATACAAATAGCTAGCTCTAAAGGAGAACACTATTACCAGAAAGAGCAGTGCTTGACTAACAAAGAAAATGCAGATGCACAGAAAAAGGTAAAAACACACTAGCGGCGTGAATGAAGGAGGGAGTAATTTTTCAAGCCTGAAGGAAATGCACGCATATAACATCGAGTAAAACCACTAATGCAGAGAAGACAAATATCCACTGCCTTTTGACACCATGGTTATTTTACCTTAGAATATATGATATGTACTATGTACTAGCAAGGATGTGATTAGACAGATAAAAATGGTGGATGTGGAGGCTTGCATGCATGTTTGTTTTCTTTTTCTTTCTCAACATTCCCATTAGCTGGTTAGCTATAGAGCAGTACTACAAAACTGGTCATTCGAGACCTCTCATCACAGGCGGATAAGTAAAATTCGTCTCTGTTATAGTAGATCACAGGCAGTTCGCAAAGAAGAACACCTAAATTAAATCGGAGGAGAGACGCGAACCACCTGTGATGGACAAGATATCACAGACGGTTCTGTCAAAGAACCGCCTGCAATATGTAGACGACATATCACAGGCGGTTCTCAGTGGCCTTATCACAGGGGTTTTTGTTGAAATCCACCTGTGATAAGATGTCCAGTCATTACAGTCTGCCAGGACCGAACTCCTTGTCTTCAATGTTCTGTTCTTACACATAGCGGGTATGTGGCGGCGGAGCTCTTGCGATTTTTCACCTTGGAGATTGAATTGAGCCCAAATGTTCTGGATTTAGAGAGGATATCGCATATCTCTTTCATATTGGTGATCAAAGGTTAGTGATTGGTTTAAAAGTTTGAGTAATTTGCTAGATGTAATGTGGCAAAAAGAGAGAATGTAGATCTAGCTATGTTATAGAAAATTTTATTTGGCTTCTTAAATTTGAAGCATAAATTGGTTTCAATTAGTATATTGAGGATGTGGCTGTGACGGACCCGGAATTATATATATGATAGGAGAACGGATAATCGCCAAGGACCGAGCAGAGAAACCAGTCGACCTGGTGGCACTGGTACTGCGTCGTGTACACCAAGCGAGGGGTACGACACCTGACCAACGCACCATACGCTTACCGATGTCGTATGCCTTCATTGTTGGTCAAGCCGGCCGGAAGCGATTAAACTTCCCAAAACCACATACAATCCCTGATCCTGTGAAGGTTTAGAGTCGTTCTCAATTCCACTTTGCAAAGCAAGATCAGAGGAGCCCGGTGATTCTACCCACACCCTAACCTAGCTCGGAGGAGTAGCTGGGGTCGCTCGAAAGCCCGGTATAGCCCAACCTACACACCCACACCCTGCCTGACCGGCACAGCATCTCAGCCAGTGGGTCACTCCACCGACGCCTGCTTGACTTAGTGAAAAGAAGAACAACTATAATCCTTCACGGCATACCCATATACTTCATTTCATACACACATTGCATATGGGCAGCCATCGAAACAACTTAGGCATCATCACAGAACTCTACAAAAGAAGGGGTTTAGAGAATACATAAGTTACCATTGCCAAAAGGGGTTTCATGTCACATAGGTCACATAGCTACCAACTCGAAGGCTGGATACAGTTCTTCGAGTTATAAAAACAGCATGAACACAAAAGTGAAAAGCCTGAGATGGCAGCCCCGCCATCTCCATAAGCGGCAACATAACCCACAACATTATGACCGAGAAGATAACATCAACTAAATATCTAGATCCACGATTTTCTACGTCGTAGTACTCTCTGATGTTGGGCTCACCTGCAACGGTTTCGGAATTGAATTCCGTAAGTACTTTCGTACTTGCAAGCAACATTTGTAAGCTCATCCCAATTCAATTTCAGCATGGCATGTGATAAAGAGAAACACTAACATTCATGATAACAATAAGCAGTTGGCATGACATGAGCATGAATGATAAGACAATATCATCAAGTACATACCAAACATCCCTACCAAGATTTAAAACCAGGAAATCTCAGATTTTCAAATTATGGTAATCAACCAAGATTCATCCATATTCATCACATTTTGTCAAACAAGCAATTTATTCGCGGTTGCTCCACCAAGGGCTCAACCGAAGGTGTGGTCAGGCAAGGAAAACCAGAACTTGCCCGACGCGAGGAGTGAATGAGAAATGCGTAAGTACAGGGTTGGCCGGACCGTGATCCCACCATTCCCAATTCAACCTGCCGTGGGTGACGGGTAAAGCCCTACGATACCGGCATCGAATCAGGTTAAACCACATGTTGATCCATCTGTAGGTGTCGATACCCCGGCCTCACAACTCGCCATTAGGGTTCCATAGTAATAGTCCATTTAAAACATCGCAACTGATCTTGCAATCAAATATCCTACCATGCGAGTGATTACGCCATCACATAACATAGCATTACCATAAGCATGACCATTAAGCATTTCACTCCATCACAAGCATGATATAAAATGAATTAGGGAATCTTAGCGAGCTTTTGTATACTTGCCTTGCTGGGTTTGCTCCGGACTCGCAAATAGTATTCGACTTCGGATAAATCCTTGTTGCTCGGTTCTACCCAAAATCAATCCCGGAATACCAAATTAAAGCATAGAAGGAACTTCAATAAAATCAGCAGGTATAGAATTTCAAATATGCATGACATGCAGGCTAATATGTAGGGAATCACTATATGCAACTAACGCAATTGTTTCCGTCGAAATCGGAGTTCTAGGGTTTGAGTTATGATTACGAAGATGTATATACTGGGGTTAGGGTTTCATTAATTCAGGCATATATTAGTATATGAAAAGATCATGAAGATGGGGATGTATTGAGGTTTAGTAGAGGATCTAAGTCAACTGTTAGTAGCACATATATTTCAATTTGAGTTAGTAGACTCGTATACAAATCATTTGCAAACCTAGGGAAAAGGGCATTATGGGAATTTCACATTTTTGAAGCAATGTAACATGAACATTAGCTTATCCCATGATGTCTACAGATTAAAAGAAGAATAACAAAAAAAGAATCACCCAATTTGGAGTTCATTTGCAACAGATATGAATTTTGAAGTTATTTTAGTTTTTACCCATTTTCTTGCCGTTTTCTGGAATTCGAATTGGATCTAACCCCTTTCTCACCCAATTCATGCTAGCCACCATCTATGACTAAGAGGGCCCATAGTTCCAGCACACGCCTATCCTCCCCCTAGTCTATTACAGCCGGGTCCCACAACCAGTTTTCTTTTCCCTTTTTATTATTTTCTCTCTCATTTTCCTTGTAACCTGGCGGGCTCAACTCAGTGATCGTGGCTGCCGTTGCCCTGAGAAACGACGAGCGGTGGCGCTAGCCAATCGCCTGAATTCGTGCGTCTTTGAGAAATGGTTTTAAGGGTTGTGGAGCGGGGGTCCTCGTGATCTCATTTGGTGGTCGGTCGGACCAGTGGCTCGCTAGAGGTGGTGGCACGATGCTCACCGGTGGCAGTGGTGGGTAGTCAGGGGCGACGCCCGGTGAGGGGAAGCCCTAGGACCAGTCGAGGGGGAAGATGCGGTGAGGGAGGTAGAGGGAATCAGAGGAAAGTTATCTAAGCATTGGAAGTGGTTAGGGCTCACCGGGGATGACGAATTCGGTAGTGGCGGGGAGATGGCCGTGTTGGAGAAGAATGAAAAATGTGAGCTCTGTACGGCATAAAATTCCAATTAACTCTAAGGGTGAGACCCTAGAGGCATGGAGGTGCTTAAGGGCAGGGAAATCAGGTCGGACTCTTACCAACGTGGTCAAGGCGATGATGGATACAGCGACGCGGTCACCGGACTTCGGGAGGAGGGGTTCCAAGCTCCGACTCTGCTGCAAATAAATCAAATGAAATTCACACTGTGAGACTTCGGGATTGAGGCGAATCGTTTGGCAAGGTTTTAAGCGAGGAAGAGGCGGTCGGATGCGGGACGTCGAGGATGCCGCTAGCGGCATTGCGCTGGAGCTTGCATGCCAGCCCTCCTCGGTGAGTTCGTGGAAACCGGCTCTGGTGAGTGCACCAGGGGAGGAGTTCTTAGGGAAGGAGAGATCGAGGTGGGGGGTGGCTCAACAGGTGAGATGAAGAAAATGGAGGAGATGCTGAGGAGTGAGCACCGGCGGTGGACGAGGGAGGCGCTCCGGTAGTGTGGTGGTCAGGGGAGAAAAGGACGCGTGGACGGAGGGAGCTGCAGGTGGGCTAGGCGCGTCAGCGGCAGAAGGGGAAACGGGAGGGCAGGAATGCGCCAATCAGAGAAGAGGCGGGAAACGAAGATGAGCTTTCGGGCGCAGGCGGGGAAGAGAATTGGGCTCAGCCCAGGCGCGTGGGAGAAACGGGCTGCAGGGGTTTAGGCCTAATAGGGTTAGATGAGAGGGTTTTTCTTTTATTCTTTTGATTTCTCTGATTTCTAAATTCAAGTTCCCATTAACCTGGCCATTCATTTCAAACATAAAATTTCAAATTTCCAGATCATTTGCTAGAGCTCCTGAGCGATTATTCCTGCCTTCCTTTCCAACCAAGGGTGCAAAACTAATACCCCTAACGCTCAGCATTTTCTTAATAAAATTCGGGTAGGGTTCATCCTAAAATATGGTTCCCAATTCTCGACAAGTTGCGGAAGAGAACAGGTAGGTGGCCAGAAGCCGAACTAATATATATGTATATGTTTGTTTAGCATTTGGTCAGAAAGATTATTAGCGAAAATTTTAATTGGCTCTTGCTACAAGGTTTTATAAGGATAGTTCTAGGTCAACCTTTGAAGATTTTGAACTTGTGCAAGTTTTAGTCGGCCTATATGATGGTATGAGATGCAAAAACTTCAGTTTTCATATGGGCAAAACTCTGATGTTCCACTTGACGGCATTACAAAATTTAGGTCATTACAGTGGCTAACTAATTTAGAGTGGCAAAATGATATATTTGAGTGGTTTAGATTTTATGAAAGAGAGATATTTGTATATAGAGGGATTTGCCGTCATACCACTAGTAATTTATTATTTTAGAATTGATTTATCTTGTCTCGTAAAAAGATGTTGTAATTGTCGAAAGGTTGTATGAAATGAAATTTTAAGAATGTTTGATATAGTAAAAACTCATGTATTAATGGCATGATTAATTAAAATTTTGTGTATGTCATACATAAATGTGTAATTATTGGTAGGTCATATCTTCATGAATGAAATAAAATATTGGTAATAATCATTCACATGTAGTAAGAACATTACCAACATAGTAAAGGTTGGTCATGAAATAAAAGACTATTGGTAATTATTACTTACATGTAGTCAAAACCAAATAGTAACGATAATATTAACTAATATTGTATAGATTAGTTGGTATGCACTTTGTGAGCCTCAATATTTTACACGAATTAATTAAATTTATTAATTTGTCCTGTAGATGGACCGAAACTGGATGTATGATGGTAACCGCTCAAGTGAACGGTACCTTAGTGGTGTGTCAGATTTCATAAGAGTCGTAGAAGAGCATAAGTTGGACAGAGGGGAATAATATATTTGTTGTCCATGCAAAGATTGCGAGAATGTACACATGTTTGAGAATTTAGAGTAGATCCAAGATCACCTAATTCATAGGAGTTTCATAGAGCGTTACACATGTTGGGCAAGTCACGGTGAGCAGCAGATAATCTAGGAAGGTGGTAATGACGATATCGCGGAGGAAGATAATTATATGGCACATGATGTTGATTATGATTCAGATGAAGAAACATCGCCGGATGATCTTCACCATTTGGACGAGATGTTGTGCCATGCAGAAGGAAACCGTAATACGCAGGAGTACGAGAAATTCAAACTCTTGATGGGGGACTCAGAGAAACCTTTGCTTGAGGGATGCAAGGGTAAGTACACGAATTGTCATCAGTGTTTGAATTGTTGAAACTGAAGGCAAGCAACGGGTGGTCAGACAAAAGTTTCACAGAGTTGTTAGGTCTTATAGCGGACATACTTCCAAAGGGAACGAGTTGCCTAGAAGTACGTATAAAGCGAAGAAGGTTCTTTGTCCGTTTGGAATGGAAGTACAGCGAATATATGCTTGTCCGAAGGACTGTATCCTCTTCAAAAGGAGTTGGCAAACCTCCATGCATGTCCGGTATGCAAGTCCTCCCGATACAAGCGTATGGAGAAAGGCGTCGAAGATGAGGGCTACGAGGTGACGAAAGGAACTCCAACTAAGTTCATGTGATATCGGCCTATAATCCCCCGTCTTAAGCGTTTATTTGCGAACCCAAATGATGCAAAACTACTGCGTTGGCACGCTGATAAGCGCAAGAATGACGGAAAGCTTAGACATTCTGCTGATTCAATCCAGTGGAGAAACATTGATAGAAAATTTAAAGATTTTGGGAGGGAACTAAGAAATATAAGGTTTGGACTGAGCACGGATGGAATGAACCCTTTCGGAAACATGTGCAGCCGTCATAGCACCTGGTCAGTGAATCTATGTATTTATAACCTTCCTCCTTGGTTGTGCATGAAGCGGAAGTACATTATGATGACGATACTTGTGCAAGGACCAAAGCAACCCGGGAACGATATAGATGTTTACCTAGAGCCATTGATGGAAGATCTCATGAAATTATGGACCCATGGGGAAGATATATTTGATGCTCACAAGCGAGAGAACTTCAATCTACGCAGCTTGCTGTTCTGCACCACAAATGATTATCCAGCCCTTGCTAACCTTTCTGGCTAGAGCACGAAAGGGTCAAAAGCATGTATTAACTGCCTGGATGATATGGCTAGTCAGTGGCTTAAGCATTCGGGGAAAACCGAGTACATGTGTCACCGTAGGTTCCTTCGAAGAGACCATCTATACTGTTGAATGAAGAAACAATTCAACGAACAAATCGAGGACGATACACCTCCGAAGCAATATAGCGGTATGGAGGTACATGACATGGTAAAGGATATAAAAGTTACGTATGGGAAGGGAAGCAAAATAAAAGCTACACGTGAGAAGACTGTGTGGAAGAAGAGGTCGATATTCTAGAACTTAGCCTATTGGGAGCACCTGCAAGTTCGTCACAGCATCGATGTCATGCACGTAGAAAAAAATGTGTGTGATAACGTTATAGGTTTGTTATTGAATACGAAGGGCAAAAGTAAGGATGGCCTCAAAACAAGGCTTGACTTGTTAGACATGGGTATCAGAAAAGAGTTATACTCGAAAGAGACTCAAACAGGTCGCATGTTCTGTGAACCTGCCTGCTATACTCTGTCAAGGGCTGAGAGAAAAGAGTTGTGCCAGTTCCTGCACGGTGTTAAAGTTCCGACCGACTACTCCTCGAACATAGGAAGACTTGTTTCAATTGAAGAGTTAAAATTGGTTGGCATGAAGTTTCACGATTGTCATGTATTGATCACTCAGCTGCTCCCGATTGCTATTCGGAATATCCTACCTATCAAGGTTCGGGAGACAATCACGAGATTATGTAGCTTCTTTAACACAATATCTCAGAAGGTCATTGATCCCATGGAACTAGATGCTCTTCAAGAGGAGGTGGTGAAAACTTTATGTCAGCTTGAGATGTATTTCCCCCCTTCGTTCTTTGATATTATGGTGCATCTCACTGTGCATCTTGTGAGAGAGATAAAGTGGTGCGGACCTGTGTTCCTTCGAAGCATGTACCCTTTTGAGAGATACATGGGAATTCTAAAGCATTTTGTACGTAACCGATCACGTCCGGAGCGAAGCGTTGTGGAAGGATATGCAACCGAAGAGGTCGTCGAGTTCTGTGTCGACTACATGGCTGCAGTAAAACCGATAGGTTTGCCCGAATCTCACCACAAGGGGAGGCTTCGAGGTGTCGGAACCCTTGGCAGGAAAGATGTCGTTCCTGACCTGAAGGTTATTGATCAAGCACACTTCACCATTTTGCAACACATGGCAGTGGCCCCATATATCGACCGACACAAGGCCACGCTACGGGAGCACAATCCAAAAGCGACAGAAGCTTGGGTGATGAAAGAGCACAATCGTCGGTTCAACAAATGGTTATATGCAACCTCATGGGTTATCGTCTTCTGACCCAACGCTTACATGGTTGGCAGAAGATCCATCATGTATAGCTGTGACATGGCAAGGAATGGCCATAAATGGCTACAACTTTTTTACGAGAGATCAGGACCAAAAGAGCACAAACCAAAACAGTGGTGTCCGAATAGATGCTCGAGATACAGTTGGTAGGAAGAGCTCATATTACGAGTACATTGAAGAGATATGGGAGCTAGACTACGTGAAGTTTAAGATTCCGTTGTTTCGTTGCAGCTGGGTAAATCTCTCACAGGTAAAAGTTGATAAGTACGGCTTCACAACGGTCGATCTCAAAAGTACTATGTACAAAGATGAACCATTCGTCTTAGCAAATCAAGTTTGACAGATATTCTACGTTTTCGATCCTGCAAATCTTAGGCATCACGTAGTAAGGGGCTCGAAGAGACACATTGTTAGAGTGGGCGATGTAGTTGACGAAGACGAGAACAACCAGTTTGAGGAGATGCCTTTCTCTAGAGATGGCATGACGGTCGAAGACGAACCAAATCAAGATGAAGCTACATACGTGCGCAACGATCATCAGGAAGGACTCACATTGTAGCAAATTAGATATATCGAATCATGTGGAATTCCAAAGAGTGAATTCAAGTACGGCCATTATATTTGTCCGCTCGGTTTACTTTGGTTACTGTATTTATAGAAGTCTAAATGATAGTCATTAAGATTGTTTAAGTGGGTTAAATACGGTCATTATCTGCCAAATATACGTATTAATCCTACGTGGCATATTTTGACCGCTGTTGACCATCCATGTGGCAGTCCAATGTGGCATTCTCTTGATCTTTTTACACATTGCCCCTCCACGCAGTGTTGATGATTCATCAATATTCCCTTCCTAAATAGGTCCTGCTCAAGAGCTATAGCGGTATCGATATGTGGAGGTGCGAATGTCGTGCACAATACTATATATGTGGAGGTGTCAATATGTATAAATGAAATCGTTGAAGAAAGGAAAAAGAAATTAAAAAAATAAAAGTAAGCACCTATCCAAATTACACACTGTATGCAACCTAGGTATGAACACTAATTAAAAAAATTAAAAAATGGAAAAATGGATATCGCAGGCGGTTCCTTCAAAGAACCGCCTGTGATTCATAGTCATCATAGGCATGTTAAGGAAAATATATTATGATCCTGCTTGTAACTTGAAAACTGGACAAATCGAAAGTTCAGGCCATATTGGAGGTTCCGATATTCCCGGAGTCTCTGAGAATATCACGCAGTGTTCAGAAATCAGGTCCAAGGAGGACAGAGAACAATCTCGGAGCCTCCGAGAAAATCTCAGAGTCTCCAGGAAAATCTCTCAAAAATCAAATTCACAAGGCCAACAAGGTGTATATGTGGAGCTTGGCGGGGAAAACCTAACAAACTCACCAATTCACAAGGCCTAGTGCTTATCGTATGACACAGAGATCAAACGGAAACACACATGGTGGAAATAAATGGGGCAATTGCAACTTTAGGGAATGCTCGTGTTGCAATGCACGGGGAGAGACACTAGCAAAAGCTCAAGAAACAGGGCACAAGATTGCTCAATTCTACTAGTGCAAGGCAATGATGATGCAAATAGCAAACAATGCTCCAGATAGAACTGAAATTTTTGGCCACTTTTTCATTTCGGTACTTTTGATTTTTTTTTGAAGTTGGTCAACGCAAATTTTGAGAAACGAAGCAATCAGCTGAAATGCCAATAGATGCACTTTTCAAACCTAACACATAGCAGTCCCGAGAGCCAAAAAAAACTTTGCTAGTCTCGATAGGTAAGGAACACAAAGACGCAAGGCTTCAGATGACAAGGATCAATGACAGAAAGAAAACAAAAACTGAAATCGAGTTGGGCACACCTAGGAGTCTCCGGAACTGAAGGCGGAGGTGCCGAGATTAAATTCAGGGAACACGCAGGCGTCCTCGGAGTCTCTGAAGTCGAACTCAGAGGGACCGAGCTTAGCTGCTGGAAGGCGCGAACGTTCTCGGAGCCTCCGGGATTGAACTCGGAGGGAACGCCAGAGCCTTCGGAAATGTCGGAGCTTTCGAAAAAAAACAAGTCGGACCCTCTGGGTCGGATGGAACGTCGGAGCCGTCAGAAATGTCGGAGCTTTTGAAAATAAAAGTCGGAGCCTCCAAGTACAGCACGAACTTACGAAATCATTGAAGAAAGGAAAAAGAAATTAAAAAATAAAGTAAGCACTTATCCAAATTACACACCGTATATAACCTAGGTATGAACACTAATTCAAAAAATTTAAAAATTAAACAAAAAAGAAAAATGGATATCGCAGGCGGTTCCTTCAAAGAACCGCCTGTGATTCGTAGTCATCATAGGCGGTTTTTTGAATAGAACTGCCTGTGATGCGTAGTCATCATAAGTGGTTTTTTGACCCGAACCGCCTGCGATGAGTAGTCATCATAGACGGTTTTTGGATAGAACCGCCTGCAATGAGAGCTACTTTATATACCTGAAGCGTTTTCGAAGTCCTAAAAACCTAAGTCTCATATACCACCAACCACCCAACTTGTTTAGTGTTGCCCCCGACGCCGCCCCCGTCTCCCACCTCATGCCGGCAAGCTGCCCGGCTCCGGACCTGATGAAAGAGCATCTAGGCCCCTAAATGGTTTTTGATGGTTAATGGCAACTCAACTGGGATCTAATAGTTACCTTGAGTGTTAACAGAAAAGTTAGGTTCCAGGAAGAATGATTCATCCAGAAAGGATGACACCAAAAAATGGTACAAGGATGGTTACTCTGGTCAAGGAAATGGCTGTGTTAGGCCGCTATGCCACAGCTGTGAAGGAGCCGGTGCTGTGCTAGGAGTAGCAAGCAAGGTGATGGTTGCTTGATGCGTCAAGAGCCTTGACTATAGTTGGTGGAAGCTGAAGCCTATGTTTGCTAGTTTCTTTGAGTCCTTAGGTAACACATGTACTATCAAGAGGGATGAAGCTACAAGCTCATTTGGAAAGTTCTTATGCTCAATGCTCAGAGTGTTGGATAGTGGCACTGATGCCTTGAGGTCAGTGGCCCTGTAACAACAGTTTTGCACAAGTGTGAAACTGGGTTGTACTAGTACACTACTATGCTAGCTTCCTAAAACCCTAGAGCCCATAGTCACCTGTGTGGCACAGCTGTGTCACAGGTGAACAACCACTCTATGGCTCAGGTACACCTCTGTGCCAGGGGAGAGCTTGAAAATGCTAAGGGAACTGCATTGCAATGGTTTGTCTGCTGAGTCAGAAAACTGTTGGAGGTTCTCTCCTGTTAAGCATCAGAATTTGTTGTGTGCGCTGAGGGCATGTAATGTGCCAAGGCCGGACTGAGTAGGGAGTCTACGTCAGTTAGGGTTTCACCTATGTCAGCCACCGGTGACACATGTGTCAGTCTACCTGAAGCCTTGTTACCGTTGGGCGTTGTGGTTAGCTGTCACCGGTGCCTGCCACTGGTGACTCACTTAATCCTACGTGGCATGAGTGTAACGGTCAGGTGCCTGTGAACCCTATATATAGGGGACCAGGGGAGGTCTTGGACTTAACCTTTGCTCAACCTTCGCAAACCTTGTTTGTCTTTCATCCTTAGTGAACCTCCCCTCCAGAACAGAATCAAACCTCATGTGAGCATGTCCTAGTTCTGTACTGGAGAGTTAGAGCTTGAGCAAGAGCAATTGGTTCCTCCAAGTGATTGTTATAGCGGATTTTGTTACTCTTGGAGTGTCTACTCCTAGGCAGGTGTAGGAGTCGCCGGTGATCACCCAAGCTTGTGTCGGTTGGTCCGGATATTTGTGAAGGTGATCTGGAGTCTACCTGCTGCAAGCAAAAGAACTTTAACAAGCAAAAGGAAGAGACCTGAAGACCCAGATACTCGGAGAACAAGCACGTTTCAATGCTGGCTATCTCTTAGGAGTAGCTTCTTCAACGGAGACATACCTCTCTGAAAAGAGTGGGAACTTCAGTGAAAAATCTCTTGTCTCCTTGTGTGATTATATTGCGCACTTATTTATCTGCATGCTTGTATAACTCTCTGATATAGATATCTGATCTAGCTATAATCTTTACTCTATACCTGTGTTATCTAGCTATGTCACAGTTGCTCTTTAGCTTATCTGCCATCTATGCTAGCTACCTGTTTCACAGTCATATCTTATATCAGTCTATTTAGAGTTTTCTTTCACCTGTGTTAGCTACCTGTGTGACAGCTACGTGTTAATTTACATATCACTTACTGCCTGAGTAGTCTGTCTGTTACACAGCTAGCTGAACCTCTTTATCTGTTAAGGCTTATACTTGCCTAAATTGAGTAGTTAATTTAAAATTGGCTAGCCTCCTATTCACCCCCCTCTAGTCGGCTCCTACGATCCTTTCACCTGACACCGCTGCCACCCTAGATGCCGATGCCGCCGCCACCGATGCCCCCGTCCCCGACGCGCTCATCGCCATCGACGCCGTCCCCGACGCTGCTGCCCCTGACGCCCCCCAATAGCCATCGAAACCATCCCCGATGCCGACGCCGCCACCACCAACGCCGCCTCCGACGCCGACGCCGCCCCCGACGTCGACGCCGCCGCCACCGACGGCCCCATCCCCTACTTTGCTACCCCGACACCGCCACCCCTTGATAGGTTAGTAATCTTGTTTGTGCTTAGTGGATGATGGGGAAGCGACATATAGTGCTGCTCATTTTGCAGTAGATTCCTCTAAAAAAATTCTAGAGTACAACATTGGTAGAGCGAGCCCATGCTAAAATTTTGAAAATTTTCCATTTGCTAAATCACATCATAGAGGCTAGAGCAATATAACCTTGATAGGCTAACATCTTATTTTGATTAGCTTCGAGACACTCTGCAGTGCTACACTATATGTATAAACCAGACCTATTCTTTCATATGAAAGCAAAACTTTGGAAACATAATCTAGAATCTCTTAAACCAAGGGTTAATGAGATGTATTGGCTCTTGCAATTGATGTTTTGCTGTGTGTTCTGATCAACAATAGAAGACTATTCTGGCTTCAGGATCCTTTCGCCTTCAGAAAATGGTTTGTCATTGCCAAATTGAAAACCACTACCAACTTATGTTAACAACTTGGGAGTAGTGATTCATTGTGTTAAGTCAATTTTCAGATGTTGGCAGATAGGGTTAGCACACAAAGCACAATGAGTCAAGTGACTTAAAAGCCACAATCAGAATCCACATCACATCATTCTTATTCCCTCATATCACCTTGGATTTAGATACTATCACTAAAATGCTGTAACATCATGCAGATTCAAAGGAAAAACAAAAATATGGAACCAAAAATATATTATCACAGAGTAAAACTTTTCTGCTCTGTAGTGATATATGACCCATGAATCCAAATAGGCATACACAAGAGATTTGTGGGACAGTACAACCATCAGGTGATTCAATAGGTTACTTCATGTTATGCCCATATTATAATTGGCAGAGGGTTCATAAATCTAGAAAAATGACGTAGATCATAGTGTGTTTCTTTCGACAGAGGTGATTACAAGTAGTTTTTAGGGTACTGTAAAATGGAAGTACTTTCCTACTTCCTAGTTCATGATCTCTTACAAATACACAATTTGGACTTCTAATTGTTGTTGTACTACTTGTGTTCCTAGTTCACGGTCTACTTTGTTCCATATCTTACCTTCTTCATGTAATGCGTCTTTTAGAAGATGTCGAGTCCTGATCGCTCAGCTTCCCTAGAGGCTGCCGGAGACAATTCTGATGCGTCTGTAACCACGACAAAATCCAGACAGGCTCCAAGAGGATCTAGTCCAAGGCCGAAGGGCCGATTCGCCATAACAGAGTTAGGCCCATTAGGGGCACTGTCGGCATTACGGGGCTCATGGTCCCCTAAACCGCTGGCAAAGGCCCAACTTGACGCCACGTCGCCAAGGACGTGGAAGTAGAAGAAGAGGTGCCCAGGGGCCCACCCCGAGCATCGTTCCCCTTGGCTAAGTCAAGGGGTGCCCCGAGTCATCCTTTGATGGCGTTTTCCAAAAAACCCAAAGGCGAACTTGGTCCCCTTCCAGGATGAAGTAAACAGGAGGGCTCGGGGGCTCACCCCGAGCACCCAAGCAGAAGTGCTCGGGGGCTCACCCCGAGCACCCGAGCAGAAGGGCTCGGGGGCTCACCCCGAGCACCGACGGCGACCCGGCCCACCGTCCGGGGCGCCGAGCTCCTCGCCCAGATAATGGAGCGGCCTAGGAGTAATGCTCGGGGGCCTCCGATCTCGGGAGCCCCGAGCACTCGTTGAAGGCCCCCTCTTCAATCCGCATGGCCCAAAGGGAGCATTTAATGCCTGCGTCAGGGGCATTTAATGCATGTGGCACATGCATTAAATGCCCATCTATTCCAAGTCCTTGCGGACCAAGGGCGGTGTCCTGACCGGTTCCCATCCCCCCAAGTGATAAGTCCTATCAGCTATCAGTCTTGGAGGGAAAGGAGAGGTCTGACACCCCTTTTTTGACTTTAAGGGCGCGCCTCCGCGCGCCCATACGCATGCTCTCTGCACCTGGTCCGTGGGGCCCGGGTAGTTGCAGCATAGCCATGTCAGGAGACGTCAAGTCTTCAACTCCTGACATGGCCTCATCATGATGGTCCGGTTTCCAACCAAGGCGTGACTAGCACTGTTCCGCTACAGCGAATCTCAACCACCGGCGTGGCTTGCCCATGCCCGTTTCTTCCGCGACAAGCTTCAAGGGCAAGATATTTATTCTGTGGCCACTGTGGTAACCCCCGGATATATAAGGGGAGAACCGCGGCCATGCAAAAGGGGGATCAGACCCTAAGAGCTTTTCTTAGGCAATACAATTTTAGAAAGACAAACCCTAGAGGAAGAAGAGTAGGCGCGGCTGTGCGGCTAGTTCACTGTAATCTTTCCATATATTCTTAGAACACATCCAAAACAGGACGTAGGGTTTTACACTTAGAAGGTGGCCTGAACCTGGGCATATCATCATCGCATTCTTCCCCATTTTCCATATCCTGCCAAGCTTTAGCTCCGGCGTAGCCTCGTAGATCTCCGCCTTCCCGGCCGAATCCCAAAGGGGGTCCTTCCGGACCACCGATACCGGCGTTTGTACGCTGACAGGCACCAATCGCACCGGAACAAAACGCGGCGAAATGGAGAACGACATGCGGGATCATCGCATGGACACGGGTTCCGTTGACTCTAGAATCATGGAAGAAGGTGAGGCGAGATCTCTGTAGAGCTGTGATTGAAGATATGAACACACATTTCGTAATCCCAGAAGCGCTACAGGCCCGTGTCGATGCTGCCGCCCTGAAAGTCGCAAATAAAGCTTGGAAGGAATTCAAGTTTATTCTCCGCCGTGACTTCATTGCAAAGGACGAGGAGCCGTTCGACATCCACAAATGGATGGATCGCGAGATGTAGGCCCAATTTAAGGTGTCTAGGGAAACAGGAGAATTTAAGGCGAACAGTGTAGCAGTAAAGGAACTGGCGGCCAAGAACACCCATCATCATAGGTTAGGTAGTTCAGGGTATGCATCGAAAGTACGGAAATGGATGGACGAAGAAGAGAGGCACGCCTAAATGACCAGTCCCCGCCATTTCGCAGTGTAGAATCACGGCGCGCACAGAATTGGTTGTACGCGACGAGGAATCCAGGTGCAACGTCTTCGGACGCCCAATCCTTCGCGAGCGAAGCAACTCAGGAGGTCTACTCTAGATTGGTAATATGTCATTTATAATACCTTCCTCTCCGTAAATCCTCCACCTGTTATACTATGTGTAGTGACTTGTTCTTCTATTACATGAGAACCTGTCGACACAATCCTCCCCTTGTGAATTCCAAAGGGAGAAAGATATTCTTACCCAGGCCATCGGCACCAAGGAGCATCTGGGTCGCATGAGGGGTACAGGTGTTTACACTACCTGGAGAGATGGATTCCCAGATGATTTGCATAGATATAGGAATAAGGGCATGGCCAAAGCCGAGCGCGAGGCAAGAGAAAGAGCCGCTCTTACAGAAGAAATCACCGCCACGGTGGAAACGAGGGTCGTCTAAGAGCCCTCAAGGAGATGGTGGCCATGGCCTCACATGGCAACGTACAAATGCAAAGCAGCCCTGCTGCTAACCGAAAGAGTAGCCAAGCCTTCGTCCCCGGTGGTGAAGTTGATTGCGCCGTCTCGTATCCTGTCGATGAGATCCTGGTAATTAAATGTCAATCTCAAGTTCCACTTAAAATTCTGTCACAATCCATGTGAAGCTAATTATTTTATCTTCTACCACATTTTACCTTCAAGGATATGACGCGGTGTAAGCTATTGATGCGGTTTCTTGACGACGAGCCTTTAGAGGTTGCAACAGGGATGGAATATCCATCCAATGAAGGTAATCTCATCCACCGTGTCCCGATGGCACGCAGGAATGCGAAGGTCTGTGTGGACTGTGTCTACGACACCTGCAAGTCCATTAAGCTGAAGTTTCCGCCAAATGATGAGATTACGAGACTGGGTCAAGCTGAAGGGACTTTGATCCAGTGGCCCAAGAGGGATGTAGTATTGGAAGACTAGCACCCTCCATCTATCGACCAAGCTGAATCACAGGAGGTAGACCTACCCGTGATTCAAGAGCCTTATGTTGCATGTAATGAGGACACCACAGTCGCTACGGTGCCAGTGGAAACCACATTGGCCCTCGAGCTTCCAACAAGGGCCCATTCGTCTCCTGCCAAGTCATCAAAGCCGATCATTAAAAGAAAACGAGGCGCCAAGTCGAAGGAAAAGTTGCTGAAGGAACCACACCTTTACATTGAAGAAGAGTTCCCATTCGCGCCATTGGCAGATAAATACGTTGAAGGAGAGCCACGGCTCAAATCGCCAGAGGCGCTCAATGCCCTCGGAAAATATACCTGCGAGCTGCACGAGTACTACCTCAAGGAAGTCAAGAAGCCAAAGAGTCAACGGACCACAACTTTGAAGGTGGACTTCAGTAAGGGACATTTCCACCACGACTTTGAGAAATATCAGTTCTTTGTGAACTTCGTGGACTTATGGGAACTATACAATCTCCGGTCCCTCGAAGTCTCTCTCATCAGATGCTACACACTGTAAGTGTTCACAATCACGGTCAACATTCGTGTTATACGTACTATATCCACATATATGTAACACATACCTTCTTTATGTGTAGGCTGATGATTGAACAAACCAGAAGGAAACACGTAAAAGTAGGGTTCCTCGACCCATACATTGTCTCAGCACGTATGATCCTAGATGTGGAAGACTTTGTTGTCGAGTACGTGCTAAACACTTTACTTGCTCAACAAGATAAGGAATTCGTACTTTTTCCGTACAACCAGGCGTAAGTATCGTACTACCGTGAATTTACTAACCATTGAGACTAAATGCAGAGAGCATTGGATTCTTGCTGTCCTTATACCACACCATCCAAGGCTCATGTTTATGGATTCATTAAAACGAGCAAGCTTTGACATCAAAATACTTGAAAGGTTTATGAAAGTAAGCATATTTCCAACATATACAAACCTACTGTCGGTGAAACCTTTAAAAGAAGCAATCAAGAATTCGAACCGTTGCGTGACGTGGGCGGCGTTGTCAGTTCTGTTTCTCTGACAGGGCGCGCCCCCCACGACGCGCGGGAATCAAGGCGTCTTTTCCCTCGTTTGACAGAGGTGCGCGGTGCCCCACGTCGTGCAAAAAACGGAGCGGTTCCCCCGTTCGGCGTTCCAAATGGGTTGGCGTCTTCGTTGGCCCATAGAATAAAGGACCCGCCCCCAGCCTCGTCCATTTTTTGGGCCATCGTCTGGTGGCGGGGCCGGGGGCTACTGTCGGCGTTACGGGGCCCAGGGTCCCCTAAGCCACTGGCAGAGGCCCAACTTGACACCACGTCACCAAGGACATGGGAGTTAAGAAGAGGTGCTCGGGGGCTCACCCCGAGCACTGTTCCGCTCGGCTAAATCAAGGGGTGCCCCGAGTCGTCTCTAAAGGGTGCTTCCCGAAGGGCCCAAGGTGACTTGATCCCCACCCGGGACGAAGCAAGCAGAGGTGCTCGGGAGATCACCCTGAGCACCCGAGCAGAAGTGCTCAGGGGATCACCCCGAGCACCCGAGAAGAAGTGCTTAGGAGCTCACCCCGAGCACCCGAGGTGACCTGGCCCCCGTTTGGGGTGCCAAGTGCCTCGCCCAGATGATGGAGCGGCCTAGGAGGCACTACTGCAGGTAGACCCTCTCCTGAACACCCTCCACTGACGGGCATAAAAAGGTCCGTCGCTGGAGGGGAACTCCACCGACGGATGGAAAATAGCCCGTCAGCGGAGAACGCAGCAAAGCAGAAGGTGAGGAGAACCACTGACGGGCGCCAAAATAGCCCGTCAGTGGAGATGAACATGAGGAGGGATAGATGACACGTCATTTTCACTGACGGGCTCTTGTTAAGAGCCCGTCAGTGGAGATGACAACTCCACTGACGGGCTCCGATGTGGCCCGTCAGTGAAAAGGTGAACATATGACGGGCCCTATGACTGACGGGCCCTTAAATGCTGCCCGTCAGTGGAGATGTTGTCTTCACTGACGGTTATCTTTCGCGTCCGTCAGCGGTATTTGGTGCATACGTTGCTTATGAATCACTGACGGTGCCCTTTTAAGAGCCCGTCAGTGGTGCTCCTCACTATAAAACCAGAGCTCGCCCTTGCTGCTGGCCAGTGCTCGCGCGCCAACCGGCCAGCAGCAAGCGCCGCCGTCCCCCCAGCTGCTGCCGCCGCCGCCGCCGCCGCCCCCCTTCCCTCCCCCCCCAACCCACAACCACTTCTCCCCTCTCCCCAACCCTCATCCCTAAGCTCTGGAGGGACTAGATCTAGATCTAGATCTAGATCTAGAGCTTTTTGCTCATCCTCTCACTCTCTCCCTCCTCCTCATCCTCTCACTCTCTCCCTCCTCCTCATCCTCTCACTCTCTCCCTCCTCCTCATCCTCTCACTCTCTCCCTCCCTCCTCCTCATCCATATTAATTCTTCACCCATTTCTAGCTCTCTCTCATTCTCTCCCTCCTCATCTCACTCCCACTCTCTCCATTATCATTTATCACCGAAAAGATCGCTAGCGCTCGGTAATAATGCTCGCTAGTGTTCTTTTCATTTCGTATATGTATTTGATGTGATTTTCGGTTATCGAACTGATTAGTTTTGTGTCGTAGGTGTTGATCGATGGATCGCAGTTGGATGTACGATAACCGGGCAACAGAGAGTTGGGCTATGGCTTTGAACGAGTTTCTTGATGTCGCCGAACGAGATATGAGGACAAAAGGTGGCACGAAGATTTGCTGTCCATGTCGCGATTGCAAAAATTTGGTAATGTTCGATACGAGAGGGAGGGTGACGGTACACCTGGCGCTTAAGGGTTTCATGTCAGGCTATACACGTTGGACATGTCACGGCGAGGAGGAGGAAGATCAGGTGATACAGCAAGATGCCGAACACGGAGATGACGAAGAAGACGAGGGGAGTATCGAACCTGACGCCGAAGGAGAAACGGGAAACAATTTGGCCGATATGGTGCAGGACGTTCACATGGTGGAGCAGGTGGTGATAGATCCCGAGGATGAAAGAGAGGCTGCTAAGTTCACGAGACTAGTTGAAGACTCACAAACCCCATTGTATACCGGTTCCGATCCAGAGCACACACGTCTGTCGGTCACGCTGGAACTTCTAAGGATCAAGGCAGCCCATAATTGTCCGGACGAAGGCTTCGGCGAGACACTGGCTTATCTTGCAAAAGTTTTTCCCAAAAACAACTTGTTGCCTACTAGCACCGATGAAGCCAAGAAGGTTGTCTGCCCTCTTGGATTGGATGTGCAGAGGTTCCACGCGTGCCCGAATGACTGCTTCATTTACCGCACGGAGCACGAGAAGCTGCAGTAGTGAGGTGTGCTCGGGGCCTCGGACCCCGGGAGCCCCGAGCACCCCTAGTGGGCCCCTCTTCAGTCCGCGTGGCCCAACAGACGCATTTAATGCGCGTATCAAGTGCATTAAATGCTCGTCTACTCCAAGTCCTTGCGGACCAGAGGCGGTGTCCTGACCAGTTCTCATCCCCCCAAGTGGTTAGCCCTGTCAGCTATCAGTCTTGGAGGGGATGGAGAGGTCTGATACCCTTTTTTGACTTTAAGGGCGCGCCTCCCCACGCTCATACGCATGCCCTCTGCACCTGGTCCTTGGGGCCCAGGTAGTTGCAGCATAGCCCATGTCAGGAGACGTCAAGTCTTCACCTCCAGATACCGCCTCATCATGATGATCCGGTTCCCAACCAAGGTGTGACCGGCACTGTTCCGCTACAGCGAATCTCAACCATCGGCGTGGCTTGCCCATGCCGGTTTCTTCCGCAACAAGCTTCATGGTAAGATATTTACCTTTCGGCCACTGTGGTGACCCCCGGATATATAAGGGGAGAACCACGACCATGCAAGGGGATCTGAACTCTAAGATCTTTTCTTAGGCAACGCAACCTTAGACATACAAACCCTAGAGGAAGAAGAACTGGAGCACCTGTGCTGCTAGTTCACTGTAATCTCTCAACATATTCTCAAATACACTCAAAGTAGGATGTAGGGTTTTACACCTAGAAGGTGGCCTGAACCTGGGTAAATCACCGTGCAATTCCTAGTTTCCTATCCTGCCAAGCTCTAGCTTCGGCGTAGCTCCATAGATCTGCGCCACCCCGACCGAATCCCAAAGGGGGTCCTTCCAGACCACCGATACCGGCGTTTGTACGTCGACATCTGGTGCCAGGTAGGGGAGGCCAAGTTCTCGAAACTACGCCGCTCATGGCAGGCCAGCAGTCATCTTCCCAGCGAGGGGGACGACTGCAGCCATCCGCTTCAACAGGTTCGGCGTCCTCTCGAGAGGAGGGGTGTCGTGCCATGCCCAGCGGCACCGTAGCGGCAGCCGCTGCGTTGTCAATGTTGCGGCGCCCAGCGGGCGAAGGCGGATCGCATGCCGATGCAGCCTTCGTCGAGATCCCCTAGCCGGTTCGGCGCCGGCTGGATTTCGACGAGCCGGGCGAAGTAGGTGCGCTGCATGCCGCGTAGCTTCTTCTTCGGCATCCTCCTGTCCAGGTGGAAGGCATATCTCCGGTGGGCCCTTGGCTCCAGGAGGTAGCCAACCTGGTCGACACCGCTCACCGCCAGGCGGCGGCCAGGAGTTCCCATACCTCTTCGAGGCATGGCGACCCCCAAGATGGTCCCGCAGCAGCGCCTCCATCATTACCGCCACGTCCTCAACGTGGTGAAGCGACGAAGCCCCGCGGCGGGTCCCACCATTCGGTCGCCTCTCCTATTCTAGGGGGCGGCCTAGACCTTCGCCACCGCATCAACCAGCGGCAAGAAGGTCAAGATGCGCGCGTCACCATCGAGCGCCAACGGGAGAGACGATGTGAGGCAAGGGCTGTCGAGGAGAGGGCCAGTCATCCTCCGGCCACACTGCCAGTTGTACGTTCTCTCCGGTGCGCGTCCGGGCGTCGCCGGTCGGGAGGGTCGGCACCCCGCTTTACGGAGCGGGCTGTCAGGCTTTTACTCCTGACCTTCGCCGCGTCAGCTGGCCAGAGAAATTCCGGCTTGATCTGCCGCAAAAGTATGATGGCTCTTTCCACCCGGAAGAGTTCCTTCAGATCTACACCACCGCGGTGCAAGCGGCTGGAGGGGCCGCAAAGGTGATGGCTGACTAGTTCCCCATGGGCCTGAAGGGCTCGGCCCGTTCATGGCTCATGAACCTTCCCCCGAGCTCAATTCCCTCATGGGAAGACCTTTGCCACCAGTTCGTGGCCAACTTCCAGGGCACTTTCAAACGACACGGCATGGAGAGCGATCTCCACACCATCAAGCAGCAGCAAGGGGAGACGTTGCGGCACTTCATCCAGCATTTCAGCCAGGTTCGCAACACCATCCCTAAGATATCCCCTCAAGCAGTTATCATCGCCTTCAGGCAAGGTGTCCGCGATGAAAAGATGCTTGAGAAGCTGGGCACGCGTGACATCTAGCACACGGCGGATCTGTTCGCAGTCGCGGACAATTGCGCCAAGGCGGCTGAGGCTCGCGCGTGACACAGTCTGCGCCCCGACCAACCAACGGTCGACGGCGCAGGTTCCTCCCGTCCCCCCGGGGATCTAACACCTCTTGTAGGTTCTTGATGATGACATGGCACCCGGGTATCATCAAGGGAGGACGAATCTGGCCTTCTAGCCATAGGGAGGGCCGGGTCGACTACTCGGAGTCCGACTTCTACACGGGGGGCGCCTCATCAACGCGGAGTACAAGGCATGGACTAATACCTACCCGGCATACCGAGAATCTGTTGTAACTAATTAGGAAATCAATCTGTTAACTGATCCAGACTCTTGTGACCCTATCCCGGTCGCCTATATAAGGCCTGGTAGGGGACCTCCGATTGGTAAGCCTTTTAGTCATAGACTATCTCCATTGTTTCATAGCTCAAGCCACCTCAAGATCGATTCTCCAGGCTTGCGGCACTCGGGATTCAAGCTATACCAGCCACCGAACACAGTACGTAGGGTATTACCTCTCTGCGAGGGCCTGAACCTGTCTACATCCTATCTCCCGTGTGCACCCATCTGGATTTGCTGTGCTCACACCGCCCCATATTCAGTATTGCCGAAATAATACTCCAACAGTTGGGCGCCAGGTAGGGGAAGTGCGCATAGATCCATCTACACAAATCCAGATGGGTTTCATCAGCAACAACGACATTTTCGTCCCGGGAAGTCACATGAGATTCGCTTCCATGGATGCTACTCTGGATCCCTGAACAGCTTTTCTAATTCAGAAAGTTGAACTTCATCGCCGACAAGGTCGGCAAACTTCACCTCTGCTACTCGGCAGCACGTCGATCAGCGGGGGCTTCATCAGCTTCTCTGCACGGACTCACCCCTGAATCTGCGCCTTCGGCCCCTCTCCCCAGGGACGAGGCTACGCCGAAATCGGATCTGCTGTTCGCGTACGGGTTCTCACCCGTCGAACAGAGGTCCCGACTGGTGGGCGCCATTGACTCTCTCCTCCCCGTCCTCGAGTATGACTCGGACGAGTACGAGAGCTCGGCAGTCACCACCCGTCCCGGGAGGTCTTCATGGCCAACCCCGACTCGCTGGACAACGCGGTGACCGATCAGTCTCTATCGTGGAGCAAACGCCGACTGAGCTTGAAGCCACTCGACTCCGTCTCCTCGCCAAGGAGGAGTTGATTGAGCAGCAGACGAGGCTTGCTCGTCAACGCGATGAACAATTGCGCAATGACGACATGAGGGCTCGAGGACGCCAAGTCCATAACGAGTTCCGCATGCGTGAAAAGGACGGGGTTCCCAATATTCCCGCTCCCTAGTCACAACATCGTCGCTGCCACGATAGCGGCACGCGCCATTAATATCCCAGAGGGCACCCTGGGACACGACGAACTCCGGCGACTCCGCATCCTGCTAGAAGAAACAGCTCTTCAGCAGGCCGAAGCCTCAGGGGCCACGCGGGCTCTTCAGCAAGTGCTAGGAGTTGACACTCTAACCCTCCGAGAAGCCCACCAGCTACGGAAGGCCACCGTTCAAACCCCGACCGTCATCAGTCGGCCGGA